>JARQWA010000091.1:0-104715 GCA_030294605.1 Ambrosiella beaveri
AAAAAAAAAAAAAAAAAAAAAAAAAAAAAAAAAAAAAAAAAAAAAAAAAGAGAAATAAAGACAAATTTAGATAACCAAGACCTCTAGATGTCAATCACACAATCAACTATGCCAACCGGAAAAAAAAGGAAAAAGGTTCAAGACGCTAGGAAAACCCCACCTATCAACAACATCCAGAAAAAAAATCAAACTTTTTCTGCACCCTCTATAAATTACAGAGGTTCCTTTTCAAAAATGGGAAGGAATAGTTCTAGTTTATTGGTTGTTCCGAACAGGGAAAGAATGGCCAATCGCCGCGGCAGCGAATACAATCATCTAAAATGTATAGAAAAAGCTTAAGGCAATTGACTCGTTAGCTACATAATAATATCATAGCATTTGACAGTTCTCATTCCACCAATCTTGACTCCGTCGCCAGCATGAAAGTTATTCACGCGCATCATCAAATACATGCCAACGATGACTCGCCTGCACGTCATTGCCACTTACACCGCTGAATTTTTCTTATCGGATGTCTTATCGGCGGTGGGGTAGGTCTTAAGCCATTTTGGGAAATGATAAGATGACAGGGGTCATTG
The DNA here is from genome assembly GCA_030294605.1 of Ambrosiella beaveri. Lineage (NCBI taxonomy): Eukaryota > Fungi > Ascomycota > Sordariomycetes > Microascales > Ceratocystidaceae > Ambrosiella > Ambrosiella beaveri. The sequence goes on from JARQWA010000091.1 coordinate 579, forward strand.
ACTATTTCTCAACCCTAAATATCGGTCATGTGTAGGGTTGTTTACAGAATACACAAACCACAAAGCTATGTAAAATATAATTCAATCTGTAGATGATGATTCAATGTTCAAAAAACATTGACAAAGGGTTTCATGTGTAACCCATTACCAGATCTTTCCATTAGCATTGGTTTACAACTGATCATTTCAGTTGAATATCTCCGTGGAGTTTCAAACCACGAGACATGTTAGACATGGCCGATTGCAACCATCTACGCTCGTTATTGAGAAACGCACCCTTGGTACACATAACAGTGACATTTCATTCGATTTTGACCATATAATTCTTCATTACGGTTGTGTACTCTTTAAAAAAAATCAAATCTACAAAAGACCCGCTCTCGCAACCTCACCAGCACCATCCTTCATGACCTCTTCCAACCTTCTCCTGCCAGTCATGCCAACACCCATTCTTCTCGCAACATATCTTTGCGCGACAACACCAACAGCCAGATTCAAGGTTTCCTCGACCCACTCACTAACCCACTCTCTGGGATCCACACCACCGGATTCCAGGATCACGCGAATTTCTTCCGGCGCGACAGCAATCTCATAGGGCACACCGGCCTCCTCATCCTCGGCAGTTGGTGTGGCAGGATTAGCCTCGAGCCAGTCAATCCATTGCGCGGGGATGGTTTGAGATAGAGTTTGATAAATGATCTCGTGGATTGGATCGTGGAGGTAGATGGCGAACTGAATAAGCTCTTCCTCGGTGTTTTCGTCCTCCTTCTTTCTCTTGTCAGCAGATCTGCCACCAAAAAGCTCCTCATCAACATTGAAGCAGACAGCTTGGACACTTAGAAAGATGTCGGAAGTTCTGACTAGACTCTCGCCCTCAGTGCTATTCTCAAGTTCTTGCCTGACCTTCTCGATACCACCCTTGGCCTCGAAGAACTCATGAGCAAATGCCTCTGCATTCGCTCTGCAGAGCTTGCTACCCTCGACCAAGCCCTTGATGACACCCATATCTCGATCAGAATCCACCACTCTCCACCAGGGACCATCGTGCCAACCAGGCTCTGAGCGGCCAGTCTTTCCAGATTCGGATCCTCGCTGCACAACAAGAAGGTCACCACCTTCGACTTGAGCCATAACACGTGAGAAGACAGAGTAGATCAGAGGAGATAAGGAGGGATAACCAGCGAAATCATGGGCAATGTGAATATGCAAACGTTCATGTGAGGAAATGGGAGGCGCAAGGGTGTGGATGAAGTTGGTGAAAGTCGGCATCGCGCGCGTGCGTAGTTCATCACCTAGACGATTATAAATCAGCATTCGTGTTAAGAATTTGCGCACACGTTTACATCTTATAATGACTAGATACAGCATGTGACTGCCTGCAATATGTCAAAAGACAAAGAAAGATGAAGTAGCACTTACTGAGACCTTTGAGAGCACCAACATTGCCGCGAACTTGTTCTGCCCACTTCATAGCCTCATCATTCTCTCTGATAGACTCGGCGGCCTGTTCGGCGGCCTTGAGCGCTCTGTTCGCCGTTTCAGTAGCAGTCTGAGTCGCCACCGCAACAAATCCCCACCAACCACTGCCACCACCACCACCACCACTAGCACTAGCATTATTGCTGCTGGAGCTGGCCCCCTCTTTCTTCACTGGCGCTGGGCTCACTCCCCGCACACTCTCGGTGCTCTTGCACTCGGTGGGAGGTGTACCGGCGGTACCACGGCGGACGAGAGGCTTAGTGGCAGGGCGCGGGGTGTGGGGGCGGGAAGGGGATTCGGACAGCTGAGATTCGAGATCGGCAAGGATGTCGGTGGCAGCCGCGGGTTTGGAAGAAGGCTTCTTGGTAGTAGTGGTCTTCTTTGTGGGGGCATCGATGCCAGAGAAGAGGTCGTCGAGGTCATCGGTTGGGTTGGGGGTACGCTTCGACATTGTGAAGGTACTGGTGTTTATATCGTAGAGTAGGTCGTGACTGAGTTAGGAGTAACACAAGACTGGAGATCGGTCTCTTAGAGAAGCAAGTGGTAAAGGGTTTATGGATAGATGAGAAGTTGCCAATGTCAGATTGAGCTCAAGATATCTGAGATTTGTTATGTGATGAATGAATTGTTATCATCAAGTTGTTGTCTTGGACAGAGACCCCCAAGCTCGCAGTTGTATGGTCATCCCACCTTCCAAAATGGCAATTATCCTCCCTGAAACACCGGGACCCTTGGCAGACTCTATTCCTGATTGGCTGTCCAGGCGGTGCGCCACACGGATTCCCTGATTTGGTCACATGTACCCCACTTGGAGCTTCTCATAGCTGAGGTCAGTGTGGCGTTAATGGTATTGGCAGCCATAGGTGTTAACAGGACATGGATCAGTGGAAAATGACTTAGTGGTAGGGATTAAGGGTTGGGGGCTGGATGACATTAGCCAAATAAGGAAAGAAGAAGGAATAATACCCGAACCCGAAGAGACGTTATTGTTTAAATTCAATCGGATGACATTTGCAGGTGAGTTTTTTTTTTTTTGGATGTGATCGTGAAGGAATTATAATATTAATAATTTCATATACAATCGAGATGTCCTGAATCGAAGACGTCACAAACTACGATAAAAATAAGAGAACCACGGCGATGACAGATGTATATGGCTTCTTTTAATGCACTTCCGTATTGCCCTGACTAGTGTTGCAGGCTAGAAGCAACACCGCCATTTTATTCATGCACGTCACGAATGAGTTGAACAGCCCATAAATATATGGTTTACAGCACTCACGTGTCCGTCTTTGGCCAGGATTCCAAATTCCTAACTGCCGCCTGTTCACCAAGGTTGTGTCGGGTGATGACAATCCTGTTGAATCCGAGACGACAACAAATAAATCACAAATCATGAGGTTACAGTGAATCGATCAAAGTGAATCTAAAGAGGATGTGCGGAATCTCGTTGACGTCATGGGCTTTAAGTGAGGGGAGCTTCCATACATGACTCTATAATTGGACAAAGGCAAAAAAAACTGTAGCAGCTGGATGCATCGTTTTTTTGTATTTTGAGAACAACAGTGATTGATCGCCTTGTATTGACATGTTGGATAAATCAGCATTCCAACTTGAGTTGAAAAAAAAGCAGCAGCAGATCCGGGCAATCCCGCATTGATTTTATTGGTTTTCGGCACGCTGTTGGCAGCGGCGGAATATTCGCACATTCACTGTTATTGACTTATTCTGGTGGCTTATGTAATTCAATATGGAGAGGCCTTGTCCTGTTAGTGGTATTAGTTGTCATGTAATGGAGTCCTAACTAGGACTAACATGGGGCCCACAATTACACATGTAATGATGTAGATTCGATCAATAGAAATTGAATTTGAAGTGGCTTGATAAATTATGGAAAAAAAGCTTCGAGCTGTGGTGGTTATTCTCGAAGCAGTGGCCAGTCTGTCTTTGCCAATAGACAAACAACCGCAATGCACTAACTGATTAGTTTTTTTTTTTTTTTTTCAGTGCCGTATCAGTCTCTGTGTAAAAACATGTATGTCTATATATCGTACATATTAACCAGATCGCGTGTGGCCCCTGTCGCTCCGTACACGCATTCACATACTTCCCGAAAAACCTTCTTCAGTGGTACCCTTCTGTATTTCAGTGCCTGGAGCTGGGCCAATTAACTGGCCCCCTGTAGCAACTATCATTTTAGGTGGTCTCCCTTTTGAAACACGCTTTACCCCCTTGATAGTCTTCTGAAAGCCACCACTTCCCTGGAAGGCAAAAGACTCACATATTTGAATTTAATTGTCGCCAAAGTCGTTCCCATAATTATTTTGAAGGTTGTCGACATCGACATTTATTATCTATTTCACAATCGCAACAGCATAACAAACCCATAATTTGTCTACATAATTGGAAAGGCAAGCTCTTGAAGAACAGCATTATTTATTTTTTTTCTCTCTTTACGCTTGCAAAAAAAACGCTCTGCAAAGTAGAACGTGAGCGAGCCAGTCACAATACATTTTTTAAGTTCGGTTTACGGAAGGCTCTGACTAAGCACCCGTGTTGGTGGTTTGGCCAATCGACCAGGTCTATTTCTGCATTGAGACGGGCCGCCTTAACTGGGTCGTGATATCAAGTTATTTATGCCCACACTTTTCATTCACGATATCAGACATCCTGTTCTGTACATGAATATATTCTGTCGACTGATACTTTCTGCGTGAATTAATTATTTACGCCCATTTCTTTCTTTTCATTGCGCGGCGAGCATCAAACTTTGCCTGCTGTAACATGTAAGTATATGCTCATACGCACACACACATACACACGCACTCTCTACTTCTCCCTTTCTCTCTGAGTCTCAAGCCCGATTCAAAGGCGCACAACAAGTGTTTACGCCCAACGAACATCGGTTCTTGTGCAATCCTCGTCTGATTGAGAGAAACACGCCTGTCAATCTGTTGCCCTCTTTTGTACAAGCGATAATTTCTACACACTACGCAAGTCGAGTGCACCGGCTTCTGGATCTTGATGCCAGATGTCTGTATGTCGGCGGTTCCAGAGCCTATGTTTCGTTTCCTTTTCTTCTCTTGTTCTTAGTCAGACAGAAGCGACATCCTCACGGGAGTAGCAAGCGCCTGTGGTTGTTTCTTTCCCATTGATATCATTGTCCACTCATTTATTTGGCTGATCTCGAGCCTTGAAGTATCTCATACAAAGTCATCAATGAACGCTTAGCTCAGGTCATAACAGGTAATCAAGGTTGTGAATATGTACATGTGTATTCATACCAGAATTCAACAACTCGGCCTTTGAAGGATCCTTTTACTAACGTCACAACTCTCGGTCTTTTGTTTTCTACATCATATCAGCCCAATCCAACCTTTAATCTTGATTTTTTTTCTGCTTCAAGATTTTGCTTTCGGGGAGATATCTCTCCACCTTAGCCCATATTTTTCTTGCCGCAAAATCTTGTGGTTACTATTTTTGCATCTCCAATCATTTACATCTACCAATCAAAGATAATCATGACATCGTCACGATTGTCACGTCGTCGATCAACAGTTGGCGCTTCGTCTTCGGGACCTACTGCTGCCCCTTCTAACTCCACAGCCCAGAATGGCCACCCCTTGGAGGATTCTCCTCCGTCTACTCCCCAGACTACCACCCGCCGCAGTGTCATATCAGCATCGCAGACTAACATGACCACTGGGTCACCACCTGCCAACCACAGCCGCCGGAAGTCTCGCGCTTCAACAAGTGTCGTCGCTGGATCCGGGACTCTTGCTAATTCTCGCAACCATTCGGTCGATTCATCAGAAGAGACCTCCAAGGGCGGCCACTCTCTTCGTCGCCGTCGCATCCTTGAGGACAAGGAAAAGGATACACCGACGTACCGCACTCGCACAGCGACCGGCCACGTTCCCAAGACAAGAAAGCGCATGGTCGATGAGAGCGCCGACGAGGACGATATCCCGCTGAAGCGCCGAGCCACCCCTGTTACCAACTCTGCACATGCCACTCCTAGAAAGAACCCGTCTCGTGGAGCCCGGAAACAGCCCAAGAGCGCTATGTGGGTGGACACAGATACTTCTGGAGACAGTGCCCATGACGACGATAAGACTCATGAGCTAGCAGATCATCACGGGGAGCAAACTAGAGACGAAGATGAAGAGGAACAAAAAGAAGACAGAGGGGAGGAGGATGAGAATCAGGAAGAGGACCAAGAGACTCTAGAGGCCGAGAAGGGTGCTACGAAGGGTAAAGGCAAGGTGCGGCCTCAAGAGATAGAGACTCGCCGAAGTACTCGTGTCAGAAAGCCAACCCGAATTGAGCCTATTGCCGCTCCCACTCCCAAATCCGCTGCCACCAAGACCCGCACGGGAAAACGTCGTGGCAGACCGCCACGGAATAAGCAGCCCGAACCGTTGTCAGAGTCTGACTCCGAAGATGCCAAGGCCCAGTCTGAGGCCGAGTCCGAGGTTGATATCTCCATCCTGCCCCATTTACACCCGGATGTGAATGACGAGGGTAAACTTCCCAAGTACTCGGTCCGCATCACCAGCCTTCTGCCTCTCGATCCTGCCAACGGCAAGCTGCTCGGTGACCTCAAGGACCAGGCGCGGATGTACCGGGATTCGGTGCAGTATTACGCCAAGGAGCCCGCCTTGGATGTCATTACCACGGACGAAGACGGCGAGAAGCAGCTATACAGATCAGAGTCGTCACTTTTGCCGACCGGGGACCGAGTGTTTAGAGCATCTGGTAAGTCGTTCCCTTGTGTTTTGCACGTGTTTTTGTGTTTTTATTGTTCTACATGATATGGCAACGATACTTGTTTTTGTCCTGTCCCTATTATTTTCTGTTTTATTATTGTTTGCCCAGTTGGCAGCCAATGGCCTTCGTCACCGACATGCCAAAATATCATCGGCCGTATTTCCATAGCGGTAGTGTGTCTCGATATTAACGTGTGGCCGCCGCCAAGTGTTGGCCAGATGTTGTCTATTGACAATTTTGTCCTATGATTGGCCATCATCCCGATTTGTGTTTTTACAGCTGCAGGGCGCCTGTAGTTACAGCGCTGAATGCCCTGAAACCCCGCCCTGCAGGATCAATCTGCATTTCCATTTTCTTTTTTTTATTATTCTTTTTTTATTGCCTCCTTCCTTCCCTGTTGTTCAAGACCGCGCCTCAATGTGCAAGTCACGAACAGAAAAACCGCACTTTCCTATTTGGTCAACAATGCGAGTGCAAAGTGCAAGTGCAGGGGGAAAATGCAAGGGAAGATTAAAAAAAAAAGGAATGCGGCTATAACTCATTTTTTTCTTCTCTACCAATTGGAATCGATGGTTGCCATTGTGAAATGCAGCTACATCGTCCATACTTTGAGTAGTCTTATAAGTGCTGCAGTTTGCCGATATAGACTGTCAAACTATCTCTGTCAGCATTGAGAAGAAATTTGTGTATCACGGTTTTGTCTCTATTGTGTAGTTGTCTCGTCTTCGTTGACGTTCTTTTCTCGGGGATTTTCCATCGCTTCGTGTGAGCTGACTAACACGTCGCTCACTGTTCACCTATTGTATTATATATATCTGTGAATATTCATTTTTGCTTAAAATATATAATATCACATAAGCAACACATCCTGCTAACAATACCACCACTTTCAGACCCCCTTCGGAATCTGGATGGTTCCATCAAGGCCAAGTACCTTAGGTCGTCCACCCTTTCCGCTGGCTCCCTGGCTCCAAAGGGCTCATTATCGACTGACCGAGGATTTGGCCCACTTGCTTCAAACACTCCCTCCTACCCTTCCCAAAAGTCTCCTGCCTCTGACTTGAATAGGTGTCCGCTGGCTGTGGCTGAAAAGTACTGGATAGGTGAAAAGGAAGCCGGGGGGCGTCTGTCACATCCCCAAAAGTTGACGCCGTCAATAGATTCCGAGATGACAGACGTCAAGAAGCCGTATCTCACCTGGGAGCCATATGTTGCTGGCCAGTGGACCCATCATCCCGAGTCCCGTCTTCCCGAGCCGGAGTCCGAGGACGAGGTTGACGAGGAGATGGACGAGGAGGAAGAGGAAGCTGCTGCCGAGGAAGATGATGGTTCTGCTGAGCCCTCATCGCAGAACCACACCGGGCCCCTCACTAGCCGTGCCGTCTCTGCCGATACTGCTGCCGATACCGCACCGGCTACTCCCGAGGTTCCTGCTGTTGAAAAGTACCAGTTCTACAAGATGAAAGCCCTTACCGACATCACCGAGATCACTGACGTTTTAGCCAACCATGGTGAAATGGACTATGAGACTCTTGTCGGGACTATTGACCGTGTTGCTGAGCTGGCCTCGCATTATCAGAATGAATACGTTGCCCTCCAGGCACTCGTCGACGATTGGGACAATGCACAGCGTAGACAGGCTGATGACGCTCATATCGATCGTCATGCCGACAGACATCCCAGCAAGGACTTTGTCGTCAAAGGTTACCGTGCGGCCCCTATGGGTATGAAGGAAAAATGGGCTCATGAGGTTCGTTTGCAAGATAAGTTGATGGCCGACGTCTATTTCTTCAGACATGATGGCCACGTGTCTAAACAGGGCCGCCAAGACCCCATTGGCCAGCCCCATGAAGCCGCTCCTCATGGTGGTAGCCGCCGTTCCCTGCGTAATGATCCTTATAAGACGATGAAGGGTCACGACCACGATCCTAACATTGTGCACGGAAAGCGCACTCGCAAGCCCAGAGAACCTTACGAAGCTGGAATCACCAACGGCGCTTCGCGGAGTGCGACTCCCGCGCTCCAACAGGCCAAGAGACGGGGCCGACGCATTGAAGAGGTCCCGGAGGTTGAAACTCGGCCCCAAACCCCAGTCCGCGAAGTAACCCCTGAGGCTAACCCGCGCAAGCGTCGTCGGGGTAAGAACTCGCTGGCTGTCAACTCTCCCTTGGCAACCCCACGCAACGCCGGAACCCCTGCACCAGAAGAAGAACTTGAAACCACTCAAAACACTCCGGTCAAGGACAAGAAAGAGCGCAAGGAGAAAGCTTCCAAGTTGGCCAGACGGGAGGAGCTTGAGCCACCAGCCGAGGAAAGTGAACCGCCTCGTAAGAAGCGTGTGCGTCGGACCAAGGCCCAGATGGCTGCTGACAGAGCTGCCGAAGCTGCACAGAAAGAAAGGGAAAAACAGGAGGCCGAAGATGCCGCCACTACCACTGCCGACCAGGACACGGAGATGGTCGATGCTGACGAGCAGGAGATGGAGAAGTCGCGTATTCTTCACCTGAACGTGCCTAACCTACGGGATATCCGGGGAGCGACGACTACTCCTACGCACACGCCTGCTAAGCGTGGTCGCAAGTCTAACAAGGAGAAAGAGCGGGAACGTCTTGCTGCTGCTGCTGCTCTGACCGCCTCTCAAATGATTTCAGTTGCAGACTCTTCAGCTACGACTATTTCCCAACCCAACTCTGAATTTCCCTCTAGATCGAACTCTGTGGTTGGCCGGAGTAGACTCCCAAGCACTCCTCAGTATCCTTCAGCACCGGCTACTCCAACGCCGCCTACGTTTGGGCCGAACCAAGGAATCCAGGGTCCTCCATCAGTGGGTCTTGCCCAAGAAACTGTGCCGCCGCCGCCAAATCACAACGGTCAGATAATGTGGAATGCTCACTCCGACAAACCAGTGAGAAGAGACTCCATCCGAGGTCGCGGTCGTGGGAGAGGTCGTGGTAGAGGGACCTCGACATCAGTGCCACGTACTCAACGTGATGGTCAGAGTGTTATGCAAATGGGCAACGGCTCCATGGCTAATAACAATGTGACCAATGCTCTGGGGCTGATGCCTAATATAAATTCGCATTACCCCGTGCAAATCTCACAGCCCGGGAGTCACTCTCCTCAGCCCCCTCCACAGCAACGGCAACACAGCTATCCTCCCACGCCATCCAATAACGGTCAACAGCTGCCGCCGCCACCGCAAACCACTAATCAATCTCAGTCCTCTCCGCCGCCGCCCCAGCCGGCACACTCCCAGGGTCTCCCGCTGCCTCAGCAACCAGCTTATGCTCAACATCTGGGTCACATGGGTCCTCCGCCTAGCCCCGGCGCCCGACAGCACTTGCCCCCCACTCACAGTCACCAAATGCCTGGCCAACAGCGCATGCATATGCCGCCTCATACCACGCATCATCCAATGCATTCAATTCCTGCACCTCAGCACCACATGCCGCCTATGCAGCATACTCACCACCACGGGCACATGCCACCGCCTAATCAATATACCCCGATGCAGTACCAGCCTCCGTTCATCCAACATGTGCCTGGCACTATGCATCCAACCGGTCCACCTGGGGGCGGAGAGTCGAGCGTCAGAATTAAGATGGTGAAGCCGAATCAGAAGCCCATCAACTTGGATAATGTCGTGATGGGTAGTAAGGAATACGCACAAATGACTAAGAGTGAGAAGATGAGCCACAGCATGAAGAGTGAGTTACCGATATCTCTATTGCTTATCTTTCCGTGTATACATTTTACTAACTGTTTTGTAGATCGTTGGAAATCTGGTTCCATGCAGGGCGCCGTCGATAAGCGCAAGGCCACGCTTGCCCGCAAGAAGCAAGACCGGGAGGTCCATGACCCCCCTCTGCACACTACGATTCCTGGCCCTGACGGTCAACCAACCTATCTCTCGCATTCCACAAATGGTCAAATGGGTCCGCCGATCCATATGCGCGCATCAGGGATAGGTGGTCATCCTCACGGAGTATTCCTGACCCAACCTCCGTCATATGTCCGGCAAATTGACCGTGAGAGAAAGAGGGATCAAGAGAGAGCTGAGGCTGCTGTGCCGACGCAGGAAAGTGGCATGGGACGTATGAAGCTTGCCCGGTTCAGCAACAACTAGGAGAATCTGCGGGACCGGACGATAGCAAAAGCGACGGTGCTATTGAAAAAAGACAGGACCACATGCGCGAGATCTGCTCGACGCAGAAATCAATAGGAGAGACGTAGATTACCAAAGAGCCATTAATACTGGAAATGGTGGATGAATACCGATGTTCTTGTCACTAGAATTAAGCTCAGTTTCAGTTGTGGGTAGGAAACCTGTTTTCATCTTGAGAGTTCTCACTCTCTGAAAGGTTGGTTTACAGAAAGAGATGGTTTACGTCATGAATTATCAACTTGGCACGGTCATATACATTTATTTTTTTTTCGTTTCTGAGTTTTTCTTTTTCCATTGGCGTTTTTGGTATTGGGTCATACACAGAATGGGAATAGCATAGCGATATATGCTGTGGCATAGAATAGAAATTGATTTTTCCTTCCTTTAACTCGGAGCTTTTCGTTTGTTGCTGGTAACTTGGTTTTTAATGTGTGGATGTGACGTGTAAATGCGTATCAAATATGGTCATGTGACGTATATTGATATGAGGTGTAAGTCGGGTCACGTGATCCTTGATGGAAATTAAGGTTTTACTTTCTTTTTTACTGCATGCTGGATCTTCGTGACTGCTACTTGGTATCTTTTGATTCCAGAGATTCTAGATAACCCGAAAACTATCAACACTATTCCAGATCCCGGCGAGTGAACTACAGAAACATTTCAAAAATGAGGATCGCATGCTGTTATGCTGTTGACTTATTATTCCACTACGTTCAGAGTTGCATCATACTTGTTGCTACTACACATACTACGTCACCCACGATCCATGACCCCCTGATCCAACTACCCCCACAGATACACAAATGAATACACGGACGGGAATGATATTTTGGTCATTTTCTTTTTCAATCCCTCCCAAGTATTCGTCCATCTATTTATCACGCCGATTTTCAGGCTTCCTCTGCTTATGCGCTCATGTTTATATGGTCACATGTTCAGCTTGATAAGATAACAAAAATCCAAAAATAAAAATAAAGTGAGAAAAAGTAAAGGAAACAATTTGTCCGGTGCTCCGTTTTCGTAAAAAAGATTCTGTTTTGCTTTTTGGATTTCTTTACATGACGACACCAGCGTTGCTGGCAATACGGGGCCACAGCTCAGCAGCCTCCTTACCAACGGGGCCGGTGATGGCGGAACCCTTCATCTCACCCTTGGGGTTAACGATCTAGAGAGGAACGTGTTAGATGGGTGCGCTATGTTTCGTGTCGGGAGTTCAAGGAGGCGTATTCCAGATGTGACATCAACAGCAAATGTCCACAATGGGCCCAACATTACGCTTCCCTCCCGACTCTTTGCAACTTGTGAATCTGGGAGAATACTTACGACACCAGCGTTATCCTCAAAATACAGGAAGACACCATCGAAGCGCTTCCAGGGCTTGGACTGACGAACAATAACGGCAGGGTGAACCTTCTTGCGCAGCTCGGGCTTACCCTTCTTGACAGTGGCCATGACCATGTCACCGACACCACCAGCGGGTAATCTGTTCAGGCGGGCACCAATACCTTTGACGGCGATGATGTACAGGTTACGGGCACCCGAGTTATCAGCGCAGTTCATGACGGCACCGCTGGGGAGTTGTTAGTTAGGGGATTTTATGGGGCAACTAGCGGGAGATATCGTGGAGGACGTACACAGGGAGACCGAGGGTCATCTTGAGCTTGCCACCGGGGGCACCACGGCTGAGAGGGGGTTAGTATTTGATGTGTCTCGATATGGAGTAGCTTCACTGGCGGGATGCTGGGGGGTTTCATGGATTGGCTGGTCGGTTGGTTCGTTGGAGAGGTCATGTGCTGGATCCGTATTTCGGTATGGAATCTTGGTGCTGACATCGTTGCATAAAAATTCTGATATGGTGTCGATCGATGAACATAACAGATGTCTGGTAAAAGGTCGTCTTTTTCAAACTGGCAGAGTTTGCCCTTGAAGTTTAGATGTTTTGCGTACTCATAGTCTTTAAATATCGCGATATCGCTCGTGCATCGGGAGGTTGTCTCATCGTATCCAAGTCGACTGTCACCATCGAAACCATCCAACCAATAGCAAACCAAGCCAACATCCCAATAAACCACCACAATCCACAAAGAAAAGAATAATATCCGCAACAAACAGCACAACTTACGATTGCTTGGCCATTATGTCTGCTTAACTTGTCGAAACGTAAAGAAAAAGAAGAGTTCCAACGGCAAACCGGTTGAATGAATCAGTAAAAAAAACCAAAAAGGTAAAAAAAGTAAAGGGAAAAAAAGAGGCTAAGAGTTTCGTCTCCCTCCCACCAACCAGAACTCACAGCAGAATTGCCACCAAACTTTGGGGGCCCTTCCAATACCGCCCAAAAACCTTCAAAAAATTAGTGGGGCTCATCCACTGAAAAATCAATATCATTGGCTTCCAGGTGCAGGGGGGGGAGGGGCGTTAGTATGGCCATTTTGGGATTTTGCTAGTTGTGTGCGGCGTTGATGGTTTTTTGGTGGGAGCCCTGGTTGGGGGAAGAGCGGGGATGCACGTGATAGTACTGTGGCGGAGGAGATAGTGTGGCGTATAATGACTTGAGTGGCAATATGATATACCGGATTAGGAAGGTAAAAGATGCCAGTATAAGTGAACAATACCTGCATTGTGATTGCTGTGGATATCGGGATATTGAATATGAGGTAATGAACTGGAGTTGGCTTTCACATTACTGCTGTAGTCACCACAAAAACGGCAAATTCTATTGATAATATCATCATTAAATCACTGTGTTTTGTTATATAAAGTTCCGTTTATGTTCATTTCCACATTTAGGAGGATTATTCGGCCAAGTGGAGCGCTTGCACGTCAACAAGGATTCGATGTTCCAGCTTCATAACTCACGATTTTGTCACTTTATAAATTCTAGATGGAAGAAAACAAAGAAATCAGAATCAAAACAATGGTCTCGCCATAACACAACCAAGTGAAAAGAATCACATGATCATCAATAGACACAGATGACTCGGATCATGACCGCAAGCCCGGTACCAGATATGACTATCAATCAGTATAATAGAACCAACCCATCCCAACATTTTATCTTGATATATTTCAAAAAGCAACCCAAACGCCCACGCTATGAAAAAAAATGACAAAGGTGCAGCCGATGCCATCTCTAGTCCACCCATCCATCATCCACTAGGAAGACCAGCCGTATGAAACGCCAAAAACCATATATAATAAATACACAGGAGAAATCACGTATCTCCTCACGCCGCGGCTACATCCCGCCCCTCCGCACTGTCTCCCCTTGAGAACAGTCCAGAGACACGAAGATCTAGCAAGACATCCAGGAAATTGGTAGATCGACTACTCCTGGCCCAGCCACTTCTTGAAATACTCGCAGTTACTCGGCGAGACAGGTCCACCCTCTTCGCAAAGGTCGAATACGGGGCACCGGCCACAGGGGACCTCGTTAAACGGAGTTCCGTATGTCTGTGGTGTGCCCTTTTCGGGCTTGCTGGGTTCTTGCGGGACGGCCCACGCATCAAGACTCTGTGCGCTGGGGCGGGCGGTGCGATATCCGACGCGACTGCCGACTTTGATACGCTCAATCAAGCCGTCAAATTCCAAAACATCCATGAGCTTCTGGACATCATCGGCGCTAAGCGTGACAGAGTTGGTAATACCATTCTGCACTAGGAACTTGGCGACTTCGAGTGTCGTTGGGTACCCTGTGAAGCCGGCGGGTAGCGGCAGCAGGATATCCTTGCGCGCAGGTGTAGAAGAGACCAGGGGTTTGGGTGGCGCGGGAGTCTCATCGCCAGTGCTGATCTCATCTGCGGGTCGCTTCCGTACGGGCTTAACTCCACCTTTGATTGTGCCGTTTTTGGGCTGAATATTACGGCCATTGGCGGCGGCAGCACCAGAACGGGACCTATAGGTAGAGCGAGCCTTAACAAAGTCGTAGATGACGCGCTCAAGGTCCTCGATGAAGGCTTCGTCGAGATATTGATCGGTATACCATGGGCCACCAGTAGTTTTGTCAGAAGGCTTGATGGATGCCTTGATGTACATTTTCTTGTTTGGGTTCTCGATGCTCTTGAAAGGCGCAATCAAACCCTTGCTGATCAGCTGCTTGATGGCGGTCTTGAAGACATTTTCGTGCATGCCGAGGCGTCTCTGGGCGGTTTGCGACCATACACCGTCGGATCCGGCATCGTCAATTTGCTGGTAGACCATTAGCTGGTCCTGAGTCGTACATTGCTTGTACCTTTTTGATAGTAAAGCTATCTGTTAGCGTCTGCGCCAAAGCGAAAGAAAGCTTCACGAATTTGCCAACCCTACATTCACGACTTACTTTTCAGCCTCGCGCGCATCGCGCCATTTCCACACCGGCGCACCATCACCAGCTCTCATGGCCGAGTTTAGCAACCGGTCATTCACCAACTCTTGCACGACCTGCAGTAAAGTGGTGATGTCACCATCCGGCAGCGCATTCAGCGTCATGAGCTCCTCCTGCGTATATAGACGGTATTCCGTTCCATTGGCCTGCATGGCATCATACAGAAGCTCTTTGAAGACGGTGATCTTGGAGTTGGCCTCGTCCTCGGCCTTGTCCTCAGCCGGAACGGCGGCGGCCTTGACTCGTCGAGACATTTGTGGAGTGTTGAATCAGATAATGGTATTGATTCAGTGAAATTTTCGGGTTGCAATGTGGGGTGATGTAGGTTATGGTGGTCTCATTATCATCGCGGAGCTTGGCGATCGGCGAGAGTGGTTAGCGCAGAAGCTTTTGTTGTTGTTGACGGGATGTAGCAAACTGAAGCTTTTTTACTTTTTCAAAAAAAGTTCATGGCTGCTGCTCCTGCTGCTCAAAAATTCCTTGCCCCACCAATGACTGTTACGCCTATTCATATCATCACGTGTCAGGGTTACTCTCAGAATGACTCAACAAGGGTCAAGTAATTACAAGAGCATATATAACTCTAACATGCCACAAAGACATGTTAGTGACAATGGTAAATTTCTCAAATGACTATATTCTAAGTGATTTGTAATTCATACGACGGGCATATAACCTATGACGATTCTTCACACCGAGATGCAGCAATTGAGTTCCAGTATTATTTCTGCCATATGATTGGAGGAAACTGACCGAAAGAGTCCTACAGAATCTGCGGTCGATGGTCAACATGATGGTCTTTTCATGCATGTGCTGCAGGTAAGCAGCCGGGGCCGGATTACCAAATAACGAGCCCTGAGGGAGACTGAGCTTTTCTCTTGAATAATAATAATGAGACGATATTGGTGATAAAATTCCGGGAGAATCACAAATACGAGTACATATGCCAGTTTCAGCTAGCTGCAGGTTGGCCTGCTGTAACGGCAGTACCCGATTTCTATAATCAGATGCTCAATATGATATAAGAGAAAAGGCCTGATGATTGACTATCATTGCTACATAAACATTGTCTTGACCTTCTGAAGATTGAAGGTCCAATTCTCCACTCCTTATTGAGATAACAAGACAATGTAAAACATAAACACTATGTCAACTATTACAGAAAATTCCACCGCTACCCAAACCTCCACAAACCTATGCTCCCGCTGCAGAAGTCTCCCCTGGGATGACCTCCGAAGTCCTCATACATCCCTAATCCATGAGATGCAATTTTTCTTTCCCCACAACCCAAACTACGCTGACAGTGACAATGACAACCATGACGAAAATGATTACACCGAAGACGACCATCTCATAGAGAGAATCGAACGCCTGTCTAAGGCCCCTGGGGGCTTCTTCAAGGTGAAACCCACGGCCAAAGACTACCAATATCACCGGATCAACCTAGGCGATATTTCGTGGCTGGAGACGCACTCTACCCACTGTCCATGCAGCAAGTTCCTCATAGAAAGCTACGAGCATGAAATACAGAAGCAACTGCCGACTTGTGATAAGGACCAAATTATAGTCTGTGTCGTGCTATTAGACGACTTTTGACTGATGCCGGCGATTGTTTCGGAGGACCAATTCTACCCCATGATGTGTGCCAAGTTCCGGCTGAATAGACTCTACTTTGAATGGATGATGAAGTCGACAATTTTCCGAGGAGATGAAGGTGAGTCGGTCAGTGGGACTTAGCCAGTTTGACCCCAAGGGTGGTTCCGAGGAGGACCGGCGGGCATTTACTATGCAGGATCATTTACCAGCACGGTTCAATATGGAATCCATCAAGTCGATGTTGAAGAGCTGCTATGATTCTCATCCAGAAGATGGCAAAAGAAGTTAAATATACAGGTATGTGCACATGCATTCATGTCCATATCATCACAAGTTATCATTATAGTCATGACGAAACCATGTTGACTTCGTGGTAGGCACATACCTGACTTTTGCCGCTTGATTGATGTACAACACAATTGTCTTGTCAACAGATCCAGTACGGGACGACCAAGTCAGCAAAGACAATGAGACATGCTTTTTTCTAGTTCTGGAGAGAGATGAGGTGGGTTTCTATCGTAGTTGTAGGGTTGTCGTGTCCTGGGAAAAGTGGACCAAGGAAAGGCACGAAATGAAATGGATTCTACTGAAATAAAGCCTGTAGCTGTGACAAAGATAGAAACAACAGATGAAATTGAGAGACAATAGAGAGAAAATGATAGAACCTCACCAAGGCTCAGTCAAAGCATCGGACCACCGACGTATCTTGAAATGGGGTACAAGAAAGAATTATACCATGTATATCATCTGCTTACCCTTGACTGCCAGTTGCCAGCAAGATAACGGAGTACAAGCCGGCAGCATTCGTTGAAACCCCCTTTCATCTTGCTTGACAAGCAGCCCAACTGCATGTATCTCGCCAGTGTGCGCTTCTGAATTATAGACAAAAGTAAAGTGTTTAGAATACACTAGGCTGTTGGAGGTTCCCAGAAAGACAAAGTCCAGAACCTGCTCATTCATGTCGGGGATATTCATACCGGTCCAATCTACTGTTTGGTCGAACTGGAAGTCTGGTATGCCGTGGTCTTGTCGCGGGGCCAAAGTAGGATCTGAGGCGAGATAGAATAGTTGATGGGAGCCCCATATGCCTGGAGTCCTGGAAAACAAGAAGGCTCGGGAGATAAATGTTTCAAAGATGAGAAGATTGTGGTGGTACATATAAGGCGACTGAGCCACAATATCAATGACTGGCTTTCGATCAGCAAAATTACCGTTTGGATAGTCGATGTCGTGGCCAGACTGTTCATTAACAGCAAAAGACATGATAGTCTCGATATTGACAAATTCAATAGATGCCTTGGTCTCGAATGATGAATCCGACACTTGCAAAATGTAGATATTTGGTGACGGATAGTCTTGGAATCTAGATATTGTGTTAGACTATTTGTAATATTTCACTTGCTGACAAGCCGCTTACCCAAAATTAGCGGCACTCGGTTCCATTTCGCCAATCCAGCCTTCCGGTATCCAACCCGGGACTGGGACCTTCTCAACTCGTCCACGAACGTGATGTTCGATTGTTCCGAGGCGTCTTTCAACAGGACCTACAGGACAGGCTAACATGTAGCTATACCAATGAGGTAATGCAGCAGGAATTCCCCACACAGCTAGTATTATGCATTAACCCAGAGAGTATGCATACAACTAAGTCGTCGTCCACAATCCCTATGAGGTTATTTTCGACAAGAGAATGAAACAAGCGTCGACGGTAGCCAGAATCCCTCAGCATACCAATACGTCCGCGAAATAGTTGCGAGATGCATTCGCGATCTGAGATGTTAAAGCAAGATGCGTCATCATCGCCCAGAGAGCGTGAAACCTCTTCTCAGAAGTCTTCTGGAGAGCCATCTGGCCAGACCCAGACGAATTTAAGCCTGCGTTGAGCCCAGTGAAAGCTTGAGGATACCATGAATGTATCATCGACTCGTGGCTCAATTATCACGTATGTTCGGCATACGGTATGTATGGGGACTCCTGCACCCCCATTTCCATCTGAAACCTGCTGGCAAAGATCTTGATATATGAGATTACATATCTTGCAATATGGCGCCTCACGCTTGGCACCTTTGAGAGTAGTCCATGGAAACTCGTGACCCAACTAGAGGGAAATGGCAGTGCAGTGGTTCGAGTTCCAGACCTTATTTGAATAAGTATCTCACGGGGATGTCGAAGAAACTCCCAGCCAAACTGAGAACAACTGATAAAAAGTTGTCTAGATGCGCTAGTTAAAAAGGTTCCAAAGTTAGACGTGGACATTTTGTATATGTGGATTGGGGTTTATGTATTGAGATAACAGCCAGATGGAATAAAAGGATAAAACACAAAATCAAGACAGTAACCCCACGAAAATAGTTAGACAAAGGAGATCTCCAAAGAAGAAAATGGTTGTCAATTGCATAATATGGTGTTATATATGGTTTTGAGATAGCCATTTGTTGGGTCCAACAACATGTGCTTTGGCGGTCTGGCTGCATCGTACATACATACCATGTTAAATATTATGTTAAGTTGTCTCATTATGCAGAAACATACCAAAAGACAAAGACAGGCCCTGTCAGTGCTCATCACTACAGGATCTCGCAGATCTCTGAATCGTAATTCGACCCGACAGCATTGCGGTAATTTAGATATCTGCAAGTCAAAAGTCAAAGGTATAATGTTGTAAACAATGAAAACTACGAGTAGAACGGATTGATCCTGACGTTACCAATGAACACTTGATAATGTTGAAATTTCCAATTAATTCAAGTTTTTCGTCCCCAGGCTGACATTCTATGTTATTGTTAATAAACGGCAGGAACTTACGTCAAAGACGATTAACCCTATTTTTCATGATACACGTGAAGGGTTGAGTTTGGATAAAACACATTTGTATACGTAGGGAATCTTAATTTGCAAGTTTACTCGGGTCACCATCATCTCAGAAATACCCTTTCCTCCTTCCATGAGGCCAGATACCACCGTTCTTCGTCAATCTCAACTAGGGCAATCCTCCTGAGCATACCCCCATCTTCACTCTGTGTTAAAAGTCCATATACACTATGGTTATACCTTGCAATCGCGACTACTTTGATCACTCTTTGTTTCAGGCCCCGGAACAAAGTAGGTGAGTCGACATAACATGCGTGGCCCAGCACTTCGGACCCATAGCTGGAACCATAGCCAGCTCGTTCCTCAAAGGCATGAAGCCGATACCGCCAGCTCCATGAATCTTTGAAGGGGCGGCCAATCTTGACATGAGTGGTTTGCGCCATGAAGGCCAACACTTGGTTGTGGCCAAAGGTCCCCCAGACATTCAGAGTGGGTACCGGTATTGAGAAATTTTCCTGCACCGACGTTCGGTGTCGCGAAAGATGGATGGCAACGTCGTGCTCGTTGATGTCATCAATGATTCTAGGAACGGAAACAAACCGAGGCACCAGAGCTGTGCTTGATGTGTAAATCCGGTATACCAGAAAATCCTTGATATTCGGTGTAATGTAGTCGAGTCTTAACGCCAAGCAAAGAAGAGTTTGTTAGAAATGAAGATATCACTATGGGTAGAAAAAGCCACATGCTTACTCGGACATCAAGTTATTATTACCAGTCCAGGCCCACGCAGACCAGGAGGGGATGGCCATCGCTGAGTTCCCCAGTCTTAATAACCGAGTCACTGTCTCATGATACTGACACCCCGGGCCCCGGGCTATCCATAACAGGCCTTGCGCAAGATGAGAGACAGGAACCCCCCAAAGATTAGGCTTCGTCAAAGTATCGAACACGAAATTCGCCACGCGAGAAAAGGCACGATAGCCATCACAAGACTTCTCCGGCAAGTCGATGAAATCACGGTAGGCTTGACGGTAAGAGGGAAGAGTCTGCGAAGAATCGGAGCCCCGAAAGAGGTATATAGGACCGTGGGCGTAGTCCATATCATACACCTGGTGCCTTAGTCCCCGGTGCGTATCTTCCTTCTCCCAATATGGAATCCCGCTTTTACACATAAACATCGAATCGTCGTCGCTAATGACCAGCAAGCGCCGTGAGATACAAAGGTCCGGAAATGAATCTTGCTCTAAGAGGATTCGGTCGTGCCGAAACGGGCCCATGGAGTATCTTGGTTCCAGGGTCCGGGATGCCGCTACAAAAATGGAACCATCCGAGGTCGGGACAGCAAAAGTGTCCTGTGGATGGAGTGAGCGCGGTATCTGCACGCCTGGTATCTTGTTTCTGTGGCTAGCAATAGTGTCTTCACGGATGATGGTGAGGACTGATGATCTGAATATGGCATCTCTGATGTCATCGTGGTACTCCAGGTCAGCGTGGTCCTGATAAACACACAGGCTATCAACCCAAAGATATGAGCATTCCAATACAGATGTAAGGTACATGACGTCTTGGTATGCTGATAGCCAGTCGTCACTTCCATCCAGCCCATCGGATCCAAATTGGGTTGCTGTGCGTTGATAGCTTGTTCGCTGGGACTGCAGAAGGACACAGTAATCGAGATTCTCGAGGAATATGTCGTTTAACTGGACCATAGTCTTGGTCTCTACAGCGATCAGTCGAATGAGTTTGATCTTTCTATATGTGTTATGCTATGTCAGAATATTCTTGATAACTCTATACAAACGAAACCCAAAGTACAACGTCATCAGATTGATGCTTACTGTGGTATCCACTTCTGATAGATGCATCGCATATGTGTCAGCTGGCAATCCCTTACAAGATTCTCCAAGCGGTTCATATTGATAATGGGCCGGGTCGAGCAGAGAGCAAAGCAAACAGCATCAGAGTCATACTGGTACTCTTCCGGCTCAATGCATCGTATACTAAGTCCGACAGGTCTGTTCCCAAAACCCGGCAGGTCTAACCCATTGTCTAACGTCACTCTAAGATTATAGATGCGAAAACTCATAATTTTGCCGCGAGAGTCGGGCCCCACTCCCACATGGAGTAGTGCTTCGGCCCGGAAGCGGAATCCATCCGGTATATCCGAAGCCTCGTAGCCATCCGGTCGCAACGTACAGGCATTCTTCCAAATGACTGCACAGAGAGAGCAACTGGCGCGTAATTCTCGGATGTCTGTCATGGTTCCCAAATTCCAAGGTCCGTAGGTGAACAGTGAATGGCGATGCAGAGGCCCCGTGTCCGGACCCGACGATGTAATGTATACGCCCATATTCTTGGGGACACTGGCGCGTGCTATATCAGATTCACGGGGACACCGGAGAGCATTCCAATCGATGCTGGAACAGAAATCGCACAGTTGGACCTCGGGGCTTATGACCGAGATCTGCGGATAGGACAACTTGCGGATCTGGTCCCTCTCTCTATCCGTGCCTGACAAAAAATCTGCATCACCCCTCTGCATATGGTAGCAGCTATCAGGACCCCATTCATTCCGGAAAAATTCCCGTACGGCAAGTTCAACTTCCATTTCCATGTATGACAGGGGGAGTTCGGAAACTGAGTGCTGGAGACGTAGGCGAATCTCCAAAACTTCACCAAAGTCAAACATCTGGGGCGCACCGATACTGGGTGAATAGTATTGCAGATGGTGTGAAAGGTTGACGAACTCTTGTAGTGATTGTTCGAGATCTGCGAGCTTGGGCCGATCCATCGGGTCCTTCATGGGCCAGCGTAGCCTAAGAATCAGGTCTTGGTAATCATTGGCAACGACAGAGGCACTTGCATTCCACCGGGCGACGTTTGGTGATGGGCTAACGTCAGATTTCAATTCTGGCGATATAATGTCAAGCTTCTCGGAGCTGCTCTCTAAATCTGATCTGGAGCTGAATTGCCAGTCCAGCAGATAGTTGTTACTGTACTCACTGCAGTTGAACCTGGTAGGGGAAGAAACCTTGGACTGGAGCTGTTCGGCAAATGCCGCCGCACAATGACGCTCATGTGTAAAGGGAAGAACATAATCGCCAGACCCAAAGCCCTCAGATGACTGTTCATTGTCTTCGGAAGCGTCGAATTCGTGTTCTGTGGTTAGTTTTGACATCTGGATGGAAACTATGAATGTAAATCAAGAGGTTGCAGCATTAAGTCTATATAAAAAGACGCCAACCTTAACTAGATTATTTGCCACATGGCCCTTGTCATCCGTAGGATTATGTGACAATTTATGGTAACGATTATTGTCTGACAATAAGCTATATGTCAACTATATCAACTTCATAGTAATCCAAATATAAAATCGCAAGCCTTGGAATATCCCCCTGCTACTTGACCAGATGCAGAGGTTCCTGGTCCATTTTAACCAATGAAATCCGTCCCAGTAATTCTTAGCTCTTCATATCGCTCTTAGAATACATAAAAATACCAGCACGCTTGGTTAGAACCAATGATACATACAAACCTGCCGAAATAAAGAGGTTATTTTGGGAATCAACTTGTATGGACTTACACTTCAGTTTCATAAGGATTCAAATTTTGAATCGGGTTGTAACTGAATGGAAACAAATATGGAGACTTGTTTGAGTATGAGGAGCGGCAAACGATGACGACGGCATTTCTTGTCATGGCAATAATTGGACCAAGTTAGATCACAACAATTTCAGATGTCTGCACAGCCATACATAATGATTAAATTATGAAGATTGTCTCCTCTTTGTGGTCTGTCAAACTCCACCGTTCAGTATTTATGAAAGCTGGTAATACTTGTCGGTGGTATCCCATGTCGTCCTTCTTGGCTAACAAGCTGGTGATGGCTGGAGTCTCGGAAAGTAAGAAGGCTTGGGAGATAAATGTTTCAAAGATGAAAATATTGTGGTGATACATATAAAGTGACTGAGCCATAACATTAATGATTGCTCTCTGGTTAGCCAAGTCTGATTCTGGATGATTGTAGCTTTGTTGTTTGGTAATGTTAATAAACTTCATAGTCCTGATATTTGCAAATTTGGCAGATTGCTTAGTTTCAGGTAATGAAGGCAATAACTGGAAGATATAGATGTGCAGTGATGAATAGTCTTTGAATCTGAATCACAACATTAGTATTTGAGTTCATGTACATGTTCCTGGTTTCTTTTATCTAGAAATGGGATACTGTGAATGACCAAGCCGCCAAGAGCCGATGTACTAGTCAATGAAATGATCACAATGCGGGTGGTGTTGCTTGAAAAGGCTCTCCCGGTATTCCGATAAGTTGATTTTTGCTAACCTTGTCTGACAAATCTGTCTCTGTATCTGGTTCAAGAAGTCACGATATTCAATTGATACAAGAATAACCCAACCCTAGTTTTATCACATGATGATTGTCGGTTTAAGGTTCACTGTCTATGTGGGGATTAATACAATAACCATACTATCAACTTTATATTGACCAAATGATATATATAGTATCATAGGCCTAGTAACGTTTTCCCTGATATGCTAACAAGAATAGACGTTGCTAGCAGACCTGGATCAATGAAATTCAAACTGGGGGCTGTCACCGCAGAAATGCTAACAGAAGCATACTTGGTCAGACCCAAGGAGATACACCTACATAGAAATGTTATCGGCAGCAAATTGTACTAATCTACGATTCTAACCGATACGGCTTGGGTAGAATTCGGCCCGGACTAGAATGAAGATATGTTGAGGTACGAGAAGCGGCAAATGGTGATAGTATTTCGATGTTGAGATTATTGGACCTGATATGGCCATCAAATCATGAAGATAGTCTCCTCCTTCTTCTGGGACAAATGCCACCTTTTCGCATTTATGAACGCCGGCAATACTCGTCGATGATATCCCGTCTCGTCTTTCGTGGCCAACAAGCCAACGACATTGAGGTCCATTGACTGGCCCTCGTCCGGTGAAAACCAAGTAAAGTGTCGAGAGAGAACTAAGCTGTTGGAGGTTCCCAGATAGATAAAGTCCAGAGAATCCTTTTCAAGCTCAGGGATATCTTCCCCGCTCCAGTCTACAGTTTGGCCACACCATGGTTGCGATGGTAGCACGATGCTACACTGTGGTTCATTTTCATTTTGTTCTGGAAGAATAAAGAGAAGACGAACACCCCAATTACTGGGAACCTTCCGCAAGAGAAAGGCTCTGGACACAAAGGTACGAAACGCGATGACGCCGTTGTGATGGCGATGTTTAAGAGCTCGGTAATTGATGTCTTGCCTTTGATACATCAGATGATGAAGTTGGTAGGGTGGTAGATCATCAGTTGGTTTCTCTGTGACGCATGAATCTATGGTTTTGATATTAACAAACCTCAGCGAGATTTCAGGCCCAGAGAGTGATGTCCATTTTCTGAAAATGAAGATTTCCGGCGAGGGATAGTCCACGAACCTAGTATGGAGTGAGCTTGAATTCCATAAATTATTATTACACGTACAATACTAACCCAAAGGTAACAGGACTGAGCTCCATTTCACCAACCCATCCTTCGGGTGACCAACTAGGATATGGAACTGGTTCACGGGAACCTTGGAAGGGCCCTTCTGTAACCCCTCGGCGTTTCTCAGTAGGTCCTAGAGGACAAGCCAGCATGAAGCTATAGCAATCCGGCAAAACATTAGGAACATGCCATATAAACTGCATATCCTGCGTTCTGCCAGACAGTGGGGAGGGGCCTATGTCGGTTCCAATGGCGTCTGGAACCTTATTGCTGGCGAGAGATCTTGAAAGCCGTTCGTGGTATCCGGAGATCTGTCGATGAAGTGGATCCGATAGGCGGATACGGTCACGATTGGAGCCAGACTGAATATCTTCGTCGGTGAGAAACTTGGAGACGTCTACTCGGACGAAATCGGAGGAGTCTTTGGGCCATAGCCAATAAAACTTCAATTTCCGATGAATCCAATAAAACTTGGGCGATGATTTGGTGGTGTTTGGTTGTATCTCGGTCACCACATACCCGTAGCATACGGCATATGGAGGTACGCTTGACATGCCGTTGACCACGGGGAATTTGTCGCGTATTTCGCGACAGACAAGATCACACAGCCCACAGCGAGAAGCTCGTAATTCAGCATAATGTAATGTTGTAAGCGCTTTTTCCTGGAAAATATCAGTGTATCTAAATGGGAGTGATGTTGAAGATCCAACACAGATGACTGTTCCACGGGGATGGCGAAACGTCTCCCACTTGATTTTGGAACAGTTAGTACAGAAACTTTGAGAGCCGGTGAGAAGAAAGTCCTTGAAGTTTGCCGCCAACATTTCTATAAGTAGGAAATTAGGGTTTGGTGAGCAACTAGGTAAGCGTAGTGCGGTCTATAGGTCGTCAACTAAAGCTGTACAAATAACTAATATCTGAATTCTAATGATATCCTGGCTAATTCAATATGTGTGTCATGGTTGATGCTGACGGTGATCTGATACAGAGGTTGCATCAACCCAAATGACGCGGTACATGCAGGTCAAACCGACGGCCCTGCCGGTCACGTCATCGTGGCATTCTGCCAGGGTTTATTAGGGTTTAGTTGATGAGTTGATGATTAAATGACAAGGGTAGAGTAGCATGCAATTGCTTGCCTCCTGCTAGACTGCCTGACAAAGTCCAAAATTGTCAATTATAGTCACGTGAAAAACAATGGGTTGAATAAGTCATCAGGTATCTCTTTGCAATTTCGTGGATTTTGCTATATATATAACATGAATACTGTCATACCGAAATTATGATGTTGTCTTTCTTCCATGAAGCCAGCTGTATACAATCCTTGTCGATCTCAACCAACGCCGGCCGTCTGAGAATCCCGTCATCGTCCATCCGCACCAAAAGACCATGGTATTTGTGCTTATCGGTTACAATCAGCACGATTCTCAGCGGGATACCTACATGACCTCGAAATAACCTAGGCGATTCCAGAAAGCATGGATGTCCCAAAAACATCAGAGATTCTACCGAATAGGTGAATGCGACACCACCAGGCCCACGCACTCCAAAAGCCCGGTTAACCTTCATTGAGTTTATGTTATACATGTAATGTGTACATATTTGGCATGAATGGGCTCCGGAAGGTGATATAATCAGAGTTGAGGGGGCTTTTGGTTTGGGATCGGGATCTGGTGGTGAGTGAGATGGGACAGACAAAGGCACCGAAATCTAACCCAATTTCAGGGACATCAGGACGGCATATTGCCGAAATGGGTGTTTGAATGGCGGGAATGTTCGGGGGGGGGGGGGGGGGGGGGGGGTATAATGTAGAGCTGGATAACGTGGATGAGTCGTGGTGAAATGGCATTAGCTGTTGGGTAAGTTGCCAAGGTGTTCGTGGAGAAAGATCAGTCTACATATACAAGACTGATGAAACATGATCGAGTGTGTTATAAGCATACTTTGTAGCTATTATCATTAGATTTGTATCGTTTATTATTCATGTCACGGTAATCGGGCACCTAAAGCTTGTATATAAACTCTTTGTGTGCAGGATTTGATAAGACGTTGGGGTTAATGCTACGACTATCTAGATATCATAAGTCTATGCAACCGACAACAGATTTACTGTGAGTATCTCAATATGTAAGTTCACGGCGTGTAGGTAAAGTTACACAGATTCAGGTACAGAACTCGGACAACACCCATGTCATCCCATGAAACCTGGAGACAGTGCTCCAATAAGTCAATATGACTTATTGGAATTTGCATGTAACACATTTTCAAGAGCAGCCACGACTTGGCACCCGCAGTGACTGGAGGAGCCGGGCTTGCGTGCAATGTTGGTTGAACCAGACAAGCGCATTCTGTTGAAGTCAGATGTTGAATGTGCTCGCTAAGAACGATGACATTTTCTACCAGTGCTCGAAGAAAAGATTAGTTATTGAGACATGGACATACAGTCAAATGGCCGATGCTAGTGATATCCCGTATTACATAATCTTATAATATCCCGTCCATTTTGCGGGTTCCTTCTGAGAAAGGGAGTCAGTTATGTCGCACAGAATCCTTCCCTCATTCCTCCATTAGCACCCCTGTTCATTCACCCAGCCATTATCTCACCATCTCCTTCTAATTTTGGACAATCCCACCAAACCAAGATGTTGTCGTAAACCAGCCGACTGACGTGCTTGACGTTACTTTTGCCAGGGCCTTGAGAAAGGAAACATCACGCAAGTGAACCCCTCTATCTTGTAATCAGGCCGCTCATGATGCAATCCTCTCTGCAGTTGACGGAGTGGTAAATCCCCACTTTGCAGGTTTTCGGAGGCCGGCAAACCAAAGGAGAGGGTAGAGGGAGGAGTGTGATGGGGGATCCTTCTTGTGCTTGGCGGTGGACTAAGTATAAATATAAAGCGGAGCTGCTTTTTTTTTTTTTTTTGTGGTTTTCTGGTTATTGGTATGATCAATACAGTGAAATTTTGCTTGATTTTTTACTAGAAAAGAATAAAATGACGGCTCAAGAGGTTGCGCCTGTGGCTGCCAAGGTTGAGAGCCCTCCGGCTGAGAAGCCAGTCGAGAAGACGGCGGCTGTGAGATATCCAACGGCCAATATCCAGCTGGTCAACCGCTTTATTGACGATGTGAGACCGATTCGGGTTTCGATTATCGGCGCGGGTCTCAGTGGTATTCTGGCCGGTGCTCTGATTCCGGCCAAGGTGCCGAATGTGCAACTGACCATTTACGAAAAGAATGCCAATGTGGTAAGTAGTTACTACAACCAACCAACCAAACAAACAAACAAAAGAGTGCTTCCTTCCTAACAAAGTTGTAGTCTGGCACTTGGCTTGAAAATATCTATCCCGGCGTTCGCTGCGACATCCCCAGCCACGTCTACCAATCAACCTTTACCCCAAACACGCAGTGGTCCGACGAGTTCTCGTACGGTGCCGAAATCAGAGACTACTGGCAGTCCGTGGCCAAAAAGTACAACGTCTACGACTACCTGCGCCCCTCCCACCGCGTCGATGACCTGTCCTGGGACGCCAACACGTCGCTATGGTCCATCACCGTCACTGACCTGACCACCAACACCACGCGCATCGACGCCGCCGAGGTCGTCATCACGGCCATCGGCCGCTTCAACGCCTGGAAGCTCCCGGATATCTCAGGGCTCCGTGACTTCACGGGCCACCTGCGGCACGCCTCCAACTGGGATCCATCCTTCGATCCCACCGGCAAGACGGTCGCCATCATCGGGAATGGAGCTTCGGGCATCCAGCTTGTGGCGAATTTGCAGAAGAAGGTCAAGCACCTGGACCACTATGCGCGGAACCCGACCTGGATCGCCACATCGTGGGCAGGTGACGAGCGGTCGACGAATCCGCAGCCGTATTCGGAGGAACAGAAGAAGGAATGGGCGCAGGACCCGTCCAAGTATCTGGCCTTCCGCAAGGCGATGGAGAGCCGCTACTGGCGTCGCGTCAACACATGGTTTCGCGGGAGCCCCGAGTCGCTGAGCCTCAAGGACTCGTTCAAAACCGTTATGCGCCGGCGGTTGTCCAAGAAGCCGGAATTGGCCGAGGTGCTCACGCCGGACTTTAGTCCCAACTGTCGTCGGCTGACGCCGGGGCCAGGCTATCTGGAGGCTTTGACCGAGGACAATGTCACGTTTGTCCGCGGCCCGATCACCAAGGTTACAGCCATGGGCATCGAGTCAGCCGCCGGGCACCGCAAAGTCGACGCCATCATTTGTGCTACTGGCGCTCACATCGACATGATCCCCCCCTTCCCCATCCGCGCCTTCGGCAAGACAATCCGCGACCTCTGGTCCCACAACGGCGAACACGGCTTCCCATACAGCTACCTCGGCGTCGCAACCCCTGGCTTCCCCAACCTCTTCTTCCTCCAAGGCCCCCATGGCACTGGCCCCGCCGGCACCGTCCCGCACGCGGCGGAAACCCAGG
The DNA here is from genome assembly GCA_030294605.1 of Ambrosiella beaveri. NCBI lineage: Eukaryota > Fungi > Ascomycota > Sordariomycetes > Microascales > Ceratocystidaceae > Ambrosiella > Ambrosiella beaveri. Next base: position 29,720 of record JARQWA010000091.1, read on the forward strand.
CAACATACCTCGCGCGCATCCTGCGGAAGATCGCTCTCGAGGGCATCCGGACCATTGTGCCGTCCAAGGCGGCCACGGACGAGTTCGTCGAGTACTCGGATGCCTTTTTCGGCACGACAGTGCTGGCGGAGGAGTGTTCGTCTTGGTACAATGGGGGGCGCCCGGGGGCGCGGATCCACGGGATTTGGCCGGGGAGTGCGGGGCATTTGACGGTGGCGAGGCGGGAACCGAGGTGGGAGGACTTTGAATACAGTTATTTGGGGCCGCAGGGGAATCGGTGGGGGTTCTTTTTGGGAAATGGGCGGACGAAGAGGGAAGGGGAGGAGGGATCGGACGTTACAAGGTATCTGAAGTTGGGAGAGGCAGACTTGCGGGCGGTACATGAGGAGTGGTGGGAAGTGCTTTGAGAATGTATGTATGCAAGGGTTAATTTTGTGTAGGCTGACTAAGCGTTTTGTTGTAACACCAAGGGTGGATTGCCTCATTTGGGAATGCAATGATGACAACCCATCAGAGCCTATCAGGGTGCTGGATTACGAGAATAGCGACATTGTGGCTTATCAACACAGAATGAGGGATATATGCGTATATTTTAGCTCATGAGCCCTTGTGTCATTTATATTGAATATTGTAAACACACAATCTATTTGTTTCAAGTCCCAGTGAATCAGTATCACCTTGATATCTCTAAGAATTAACCTCGGTATCACGATATGAATCCTTCCCTTATTCCATGATAACAACCTGTAATTAAAAAATACACGCATTTTCCACCCTGCAGATCCCTTCCCTATCAACCCCTCCCATAAAAAAAATTGTGCCTAGAATACAAGATAACACCGTCACATACCCCGCATCGCCCCATTCTCGCAACACATTGCAATTCTCACTCCATTACGGGGCCCCAAAGCCAGCCTCAGCCACGTGGCTATTCCTTCTTCTCTACCACCGTGTTGACAACCCCAATCTTCTCCTCGCCGCCACTGTTATTGATCGTCGCCTCCTCGTCACCACTGCCGTTCTTGTCACTGCCAAATTCCTTGACAACGAACCACGCCGGCACCACCGACACTGCGTACAGGGCAAAGTTGGTATACACCTGTCCGGTGCCCGCGAAGCCCTCTATCGAGCTGAAGCCGTAGCTGAGCGCCTGGAAGGCACTCTCGGCACCCCGGAGCAGTGCTGAGTAGCGGATGACGTCCTCCTGGTTCGTCGCCAGGTTCTGGATGATGAAGTAGAAGAAGATGTAGTTGAGCTGGAAGCCCAGCGTCATGAACAGGAAGATGGCAAAGCCGGGGCCAAAGCCCGGAGTCAGCCAGTCGAAGTTGGGCGTCGGCGTCTGGTTCTCGTAGCGCGTGGACAGGATGGTCAGCCAGATCCACCAGCCACCTTGCATGGTGATGATGGAAATGAAGGCGAGGCGGGAGCGCAGGCGGAGGGAGATGGTGGTGCGGTCGAGGAAGATGCCAAGGAGGTTGCCGGAGGTGACGGCGATGATGGAGGAGACGAAGGAGCCGAGGGCGCGGGCACGGACGGAGAAATAGACTACCGGAAGTATCAGCCTTGTGTACATATGTATATGTGTTAGAGATATGGAGGGGAGAGACTTACGGGAGAGGTAGGTAAAGTAGACGGATTCCGAGTACACGGCCTGTCCGATAAACAGCAGCACCAGCAGAAACTTCTTAGTGATAAACGTCTTGGCCGTCGCCTTGAGCTCGTACGAGATACTGCGTGTAATCTGCAGCTCCACCTTCTTTCCGTCCGTCCGGTCCACGTCCTCTGGCTTGTTCAGGAACAGCGCCACCAGCGGCCCCGCAGCCTGAATGGCAATAAAGACCAAAAACACTGTGTACGAGACTTTGCCGGCCTCGGCGCGATCCGCATTCAGCGCTAGGTTGACGGCCCCGCCAATGATCTGCCCGCGGAACGTCAGCCATAGGCCCACCGCCTTGCCCTTGTTCCACGGCTCCGGATACGCGATCGCAATCGCCGCCTCGGCCATCCAGAAGACGCCGGCCGATATCCCGCAGGCCGCCGCGCCCACGAGCACCAGCCACTCGGTGCCGAAGCGGTTGTTGGTGTACAGGCCGGCGGCATACGGGGCGTACCCGAGCGTGCCGAAGATGAGCGCGCCCTTGATGCCAATGTACTTGACGAGCACTGACGAAAAGAAACACGAGACGACCATAAGCGAGAAGGTGAGAGCATTGGCGGCGTTGATGAGGTAAGGGCGGGCGGCACCACCGGCGCCCAGAGAGTTCATGGCGACCCAAATGCCAGGGGCGCAGAGGTTGCAGAGGCCGATGATAACAACGTTGTACCATGAGGAGTGGTTCCAGCGGACAGGGTGCGAGGTGGGGCCGGGACCCGAGGTGGCAATGTCAAAGGCCATCTTGGAGAGAGAGAGAGAGAGAGAGAAGTGGTGTAGCAGTAGAGAGAGAAGACTAGAGGTAGAGCAGAGTAGGTATTCGTCTGACTAAATGGAAGAGGTAAGACGGGATATTCCCTTTGATCAAGTGAGAGGGTTATTACTGTCATCTTATATTTTTTCTCATCCTCTCCCCTTCACTGCCACTCGTCCATTTATATACACCAGTGCTTCATATCAGTCTAAGTTCCCGGTGTCCGTCCTTGTCCCCCCGACCCGACCTACTTCCTCTTTCCTCCCCGCCCACCCACGCACCAACACAACCCTTGCTCCCCCCAACATGCCCTCATCCCGCTCGCAATGCACGCCACAAAACGCCATTGCATCCGCCCATCACCATATCAATCCCTTCGCACTACCGCCCGCCCTGCCTAATCTCGATACTCTCGACCCCGCCGTTCACCAACACATTTGCAGGGATTCTGCACAATCACCTCATTAGCAACCATCTTGTGCAAATCTCGCCCAAACAGCGGTTTCACCAGAATTATCAAGTACATAAAGGCAGTTGCCAGTTCCTGTGGTGCTTTTCTTGGGTTTTGAGAGCAGTTGCCAGTTATATACCTTGCTTTTGTTTATCCACACGCATACTTGCCATATTTTATCAGGACACAGGGAAACGGCTCACGACACAGTCACAATGACGGAAACTATCCAGAAGAAAAAGTTGATTATCAATGCCTTTGTAGAGATGTGTAAGTTTTTTTCTTTTCTTTTCTTTTCTTTTTTCCTTCTATTTTTTTCTCCTTGTCCTTCTACCAAAAACACACAACACATGTACAACGCTTGTGCCTTTGATGCCAGTGCCAATACATATAACATCACATTGCTAACCTCCATCATAGGCTCCGGCCATCAGTCCCCCGGCTTATGGAAACACCCTGATGACCATTCCCACGAGTTCAACAAACTCTCCCACTGGACAAACCTGGCCAAGACCCTCGAACGACACAAGTTCCACTCCATCTTCATCGCCGATGTCCTCGGCGGCTACGCCGTCTACAAGCAATCTCTCGACCCCGCCATTGTCACCGGCTCCCAATGGCCCGTCAACGAGCCTCTTGTCGTGATCCCTGCCATGGCTGCCGTCACCGAGTCGCTGTCATTTGCTGTCACCGTCTCCACAACCTACGAGCAGCCTTACCATCTTGCCCGTCGCCTTGCCACCGTTGATCACCTTACCAACGGTCGTCTTGGCTGGAACATTGTCACTTCCTATCTTGAGACTGCCGCCCAGAATCTCTCTGATGGGCCTTTACCTCCGCATAATGTCCGGTACGGCCGTGCCCAAGAGTACCTGCACGTACTCTATAAACTCTTCCTCTCCTCATGGCGCAGCGATGCCGTCCATCTGAACTCATCAACATCGGTCTACACTGATCCTGCCCTTGTGCGCAAGATTGACCATGTGGGTACCCACTTCAATGTCCCCGGGCCCGCCATTACTCAGCCAAGTCCCCAGAGGCTTCCCGTTTTGTTGCAAGCAGGCGCCAGCAAGGAAGGCAAGCGGTTTGCCGCTGAACATGCCGAGGGAATCTTCACCTCGGCTCATGCGCCAGCAGTCGTCAAGAAGACGGTTGCTGAAGTGCGTGAGCTGGCGGCTAATGAATTTGGCCGTGATCCCAAAAGTATCAAGTTTATTGCTCTGGTCACGCCTATTCTGGGCAAGACGGACGAGGAGGCTCAGGCTAAGCTCATTGAGTACCGCAAATATGCCTCCACCGAAGGTGCCCTAGCGCTCTTTGGTGGCTGGACTGGCATCGACCTTTCCCAGTACGACGATGAGCAGGAATTGAGAGAGGTTGAAAGTAATGCTGTCAAGAGCACTGTAGAAAACTATGCCAGATATGCGCCGAAAGAAAGCAAGTGGACCAAGCATACCATTGCTGAGCATGTTGCCATTGGCGGCAACGGGCCCGTCATTGTCGGCACTCCACAGAGGGTTGCCGATGTCTTGGAGGAGTGGGTTAACGAGGCTGATATTGATGGCTTCAACTTTGTAAGTCAATACTACCTTACAAACACTGATAACAGAACACTAACCACGTATAGGCCTACGTCCTGTTCCCTCAATCCTTCCAAGAGATTGGCGAGCTGCTGCTGCCGGAGCTGCACAAGAGAGGTCTTTTCTGGGACGACTACCAAGTCAAAGGAGGAACCTTTAGAGAGAACCTATACAGTGCTCCCGGCCAAAGAGGCCCGAGAACCGATCATGTCGGGTCCAGGTACTTGTGGGAGAAGGGCACTGCCGAAGAGAACCCTATTCCCCAAGGTCTTGAGAATAACACTCCTAAACCTGCGGCGTAAGCTAGAAATACTGAAAGAATATAAATGTAATTATCAAACACAATCTTGGGGGTATCATATCTACAAATGAATCCATCCGTAAACCATCACAAGCCATTATTTCCTCGCTGGTCGCTTTATCAATGAACCTCTTGGTGTCATGGGTGTTCTCGGCGCAAAGTCACTGCCACTGCTACTGTTACTGCCATCGCCACCAAACTTCCGCTTCGGCGTACCAGCCGCTATTTTGCCCAGGAGCCTTTGGGCCGCCGGCGTCATGTTCCCAACATCAATCCGCGGACTCGCTATCATCGCCGACGTCGCATCCAGCCTGATCTTTTCTTGCCATCCATTATCTCTCTTACTTATCCGAACCACCATCCTGTCCAACAGCTTTTCTTTCCGTCCCTTTTCCTGAATGCGGAAGGGGCTTGGTTTAGTGTTGCCTGGGCCCAGTTCGATTACGGGGATCTCCGGGCCTTCATCTTCGGAATCGCTTTCGACAAAGGCGTAGCCATTGACGCGGGGCGTTTCGCTTCCCATGGTGCTACCTGCTTCGCTGGCGCCGCAGAACTCGGGGCGGATATGTCTTTTGAGTGCGTCGCGGACGGCAGACATGGTGGGAGATGAAGGCCGGGGTTTTTGTAGGGCTAGTTCTGCTTCGGTCATTGGCGGGCGTAGATTGTGGTAGTTGATGCCCTTGGGAGGGCCGGACGATAGATCGGCCGGGACATGTCCGTCGGGTGTAAACATGAGTCCGTTCTTTGGTTTCCATTTCCAAGTATCCGGTTGTGCGAGTCTGTCGTCCTTATCTTTGATAGCTAACCGATCTTTCTTCATATACCCGTCATCATTTAATGAGCCGGATTCCAGCAGCTTTTGCTCAACAGCTCGTTGGGCAACGAGTTGTTTGGAGTCGTATTTGTTATTATTGTAGACCCAAGAGTTTTTACGGGCCCTCTCGGCATTTTGCCGATCGGTTAATTGATAGTAAGACTCATTATCTTCACTGGTGTAGGTCGCCTGGAAAGCCGTCAGGCTCATATTCGTATTGACCTTTTCCTTCACCTTGTCAACCCCGACAACCTGGTATCCCGGCGTCTCGGCCCCCCGCCCACTCCACCCACCGGGTATCTCCTCAACCTTGACGTGCACGTCGTCACCATCCTTCGCACGACACCGATCCTTATTCTCGGGCGCCGCATCAATGAGGCTTTGCGTGGCACGGGCGATCCATTTGCGGTTGCGCGACTCGAGGGCGTCGAGGTATTCTTTTTGCAGTTGGCGTTCGCGGAGGCCGGGGAAGAAGTCGCGGGCGATGATTTCGGAGAGGGCTGAGGTGTAGGTTTCTTCGTCGAGGATGGTTTTGGGGCGTTGAATGCGGTTTAGGGGGGGTGGGGGAGGAGCTATTTGGAGGGTAGAAGGGCGTTTGCGGATTAGGGATTTGTTGGGATTATCTGAGAACATGATGAGTGGTTGATGGGTTGTAAACGAGATTAGAATAACAAAAGAAAATAAAAGTAAAACTTGTCGACGAAGGATAATCGATAGTCATAAGCTTAAAATAGTATTGATGAATACAAGAAAAAAGGCAAAGTAGTTGCTTGCGGCCGCATCATTTGAGATAGGGTTCCTACCAATGACGTCGCCCGTCCAATTGTTGAACGCCACACTCATTATCAATCACCGCCACAGTAGTTACTCCGTGTGGCGTTTCACATGTCAAGATTCCAGGCGAATCCTGCGACTAGGATCCGAATTGGCAGAACGCTCTGGAAAACGAGGGGCCCTTCAAGTCGCAATGTTGACTCTACGGTGGAAGGTTAGCGTTGAGATGCTGCATTTATCTTGACAGACAAAACAAAGTGAAACGCTGTTACATCAACTCACATCATTCATTAATGCTCATTGGTGGTTTACTCTTGGGATTGTATGAGTCTATCACCAAAAAAAAAAAACTAGAGAATTCGCGGAATTCTCAACGGTATATCTCGCCATTGATCTTATTATAATCTGGCTCTTATTTTTAGTTTTTACTCATCTCATTGAATATCAGTGATTAGCCTCATACCTCATAGGCTTCTGCCGAGTGCTACAAGCCTATACCCTAATTCACACATCTCGAACTGCATCCACCCAACAGCATCCATCCTTTAATCTTTGTTGCTCATCCCGACCACCATCCGCGATCGACGACTTCTTACGGCCCGATATTCGACTGGATCCAAATACAAATATCAGCGAAATATATACATACCTAAAAATCCACACAGACAATTACAATGTCAACGGATCTCGAAAAGGCCATGGCCTTCAAAAAAGACGGTAACAAGGCCTTCGCCGCCAAAGATTGGCCCAAGGCCGTCGAGATGTACACCAAAGCCATTGACCTTTGGGACAAGGAACCTACCTTCTTTTCGAACCGTGCGCAAGTCTGTATACCCGATTGCTGAAATATCTGGCACCATAACAGGCCGGTCCGGTGCCGCGATTCGGAAGGGCTCCGGGAGCCTGGGGCTCCGAGATTGCCACATACCATGCCGGTTGGCGGTGCCATAATACGGGATATGAACAAGATGTTAACCCTTTCTTAGGCTAACATCAAATGCGAAGCCTTTGGCTCTGCCATTGCCGATGCCACCAAGGCTATCGAGCTTAAGCCCGGCTTCGTCAAGGTCAGTTCTATTAGTCCGGACTCAACTATTATCCTTGTCTGACACTCCTTTCTAGGCCTACTACCGCAGAGGTCTTGCCAAGGCCGGCACTCTCAATGCCAAGGAGGCTATGAAAGACTTTAAAGAGTGCATCAAGTTCGACCCCAACAACAAGGATGTCCGGATTAAACTCGAGGAGTGCCGCAAGATTGTCCGCCAGATGGAGTTCTTTGCCGCCATTGAGGTTGCCGATGCGCTGTCAGCGGCTACCGAGATTGACCTGGATACCATGGTTGTTGACGAGACCTACGATGGTGTGAGACTGGGCGAGACCATGACCCAGGAGTTCATTGACGATATGATTGAGCGCTTCAAGAATGGGAAGAAGATCCACCGCAAATACGTTTACCAGATCATCATTGAGGCCATGAAGATTGTTCACGAAGAGTCTACCATGATGGAGGTTGAGGTTCCTGATGACGTCACTCTCACGGTCTGTGGTGATACCCACGGTAAGATAAACACACCTTACAAATCACACAAGCTACCTGGACTAACATGTATCCCATAGGCCAATACTTTGATCTTATGGAGCTTTTCCGTCTTAATGGTCTCCCCGATGAGAATCACTGGTATCTCTTCAACGGTGACTTTGTTGACCGCGGCTCTTGGTCCACCGAGATTGCCCTTCTCCTCTACAGTTACAAGTGGTTGCGGCCCAACGGCTTCTTCATCAACCGCGGCAACCACGAGGCCGACGACATGAACCGTGTCTACGGTTTCGAGGGCGAATGCAAGGCCAAGTACCACGAGCGTGTCTTCCGCCTGTTTTCCGAGTCTTTCTCCGCGCTGCCTCTGGCGACACTCATTGGCAAGAAGTTCTTTGTCCTTCACGGCGGCTTGTTCTCGGATGATGACGTTACGCTGGATGACATTCGCAAGTTAAACAGACATGCTCAGAGACAACCAGGCCAGTCTGGGTTGATGATGGAGATGTTATGGACGGATCCTCAGGAAGAGCAGGGCCGCGGTCCTAGCAAGCGTGGTGTCGGTGTACAGTTTGGCCCTGATGTTACCAAGAGATTCTGCGAGCGGAATGGACTGGAAGCTATCATCAGATCACACGAGGTGCGCATGGAGGGTTACGAGGTTCAGCATGATGGCAGATGTATCACTGGTAAGTTGGGACGTGGTGGTAGGAAGGCTTTGTATTGGATTATATGTGAGGCTAACGAGGTGTCTAGTCTTCTCTGCGCCAAAGTACTGCGATTCGACGGAGAACAAGGGTGCGTATATAAACATCAAGTCGGATCTCAAGCTGGAGTTTCACAAGTTCGATGCTGTGCCGCATCCCGATATCAAGCCCATGGTAAGTTTGGAATTTGGTATGGTGGGGTCTTTGGACGATCATATAGCTAACAAGGTCTTAGGCTTATGCAAACAATTTGATGTCGGCGTTATAAAGAGGGATTTAAATACCAAATCAAGTAAAATACAACAAGATAGACTTTGGGATTTGTCACCATTTAAAAGCAACCTGTGTCGTCAATAGCCCATGATGATTCTCCCGATTACGTCCTTATAATTCCCGCTCCCGTCACCCCCACAACTCCTCCTCCCCAACACCCCCCACCAAACTCCCCAGCCAATCTCCTGCCCCGACAACCCGCAACTTGTCCCCCTCGGCATCCGCATCCGCAAACGTCACCGCCGCGCAAACGGCCGATAGGTCATCCCGGGGCACCCGTACCCAGGCGTCGGTGGGGGACACTTTGAGGATATCGATGGAGATGGCGGCGCCGAGAGAGCCGAGGAAGCGGGTGAGGGCGGTGGTGAGGTGGGTGCGGGTGGTTAGGGGGTCGGGGAGGGGACGGGAAGGGTGGGATTTGGGGATGAGGTGGAGGTGGAGGTGGAGGTGGAGGTAGGAGTAGGGGGAGGGGGTTGTGGAGGTGAGGAGGTTGGGGGGTGCGTTGGACATTTTGAGGGGATGTTTGTGGGTAGTTTTTGATAGAATAGTAAGTAATATGACGTTGAATTGATAGATAGCCATTGAGATTAATTTTTTTCAGGTCAGCCTTGTAGACCCTGTTACAGACCCTCTTCTAATTGGTCCATACTAAAATCCTTGCTAGCCTCGTGCGCGTCGCAAATGCCCTGGTTGCGACGACGTTCAAAAGTTGTGTTAGCCAGACTATATACCATCAACCATCTTTAGTCAACAGGCCATCTACATTTATCTCGCTCGTTATTCTACACATATTGCCATCCCGCCAACATGTCCAATTACGTTACGCCCGGCCAACAACGCTATCTGCGCGCCTGCATGGTCTGCTCCATCGTCATGACCATCGCCGTACGTCCATTACTACTGCATACACCACCAACCATCCACAGCTAACATCTTCCCTTATTTCCCCCCTCCCACAGCGCTTCCGTGACTACGGCTGCCCCAACTGCGAAGAAATGCTCAGCTTCCGCGGCAGCCCCGACACTATCGACTCGTGCACATCGCCCATCTTCGACGGCGTAATGACCATCAATGACCCCGCGAAATCCTGGATTGCCAAATGGCAGCGGCTCGACGGGTATGTGAGGGGGGTGTATGCGCTCAAGGTTTCGGGGACGTTGCCGGAAGAGATTATTGGGTTGTTGGAGGAGGATTTTGGGGTTAAGTATATTCCGAGGGATGGGACGGCGGATGAGACGGAGGCGTGAGGAGATGGGAGGACAGAAGAGATTTTGCGGCGTTTTGGGGGGTTACTTTTTTGTTTTGGTTTCTTTGGGTTGAGCATAGATTTGGATTTTGTTTGATAATACAGCAGCTACAATGATACCACTTGTCATGATCTCAAAAACGGTCAAGTCATTATATACATTAAGCCAACCTCTATATATACCCAGTGACCACTCTTCCCACCTCACTTCCCGCCAAAGCTAAACTTCATCTTCTTTGCGGACCCCCCATTTTCCCCCCTTTTCCTCTTCCTCTCCATCTCCTCCTTCATTATCCTCTCCGCCTGACACATCTGCTTCGGCTGCTCCACCATAACCTTCTTTTTTCCACCCGACAGCGCATTCTTCTGCTGCGCAAAGACATTCTTCGGTTTCGCGCTGCCGCCCAAATTTAGAGACATGCCACCGAAACCTACAGGCTTTGCCGGTGCTTCGTCCTTCTTGTCCTCTGTTGGCTTTACAGAGGGCATATCTGTGGACTGCTCACCCGATATATCAACCACCGAGTCATCTTTCATCTTCTCCACCTTCTTCCCCCCAAAGTCCAACGTCAACGATATCTTCTCGTCGCCCTCTCTCTTCAGCACTCTATCAGTCTCGCTAATTTCCTTCTCGCCCACCCGCTTCGCCGCCTCCCTCGCTCGCCTCATTTGTTCTTCGACGGCCTTTTCTTCCATGTCCTTTTCTTGCTGCTCTTGTTGCTCTCGTCTCTGTAATGCCTGTTTTCTCCTGAGGGCTTCGGGCGAGTTGTCGATCCAGGCAATCATCAACTTGCCGTTTTCCTCATCAACCCGACAGATGCCTTCTCGGCCGAGCCAGTGGACAAAGGCTGAGAATTCACCCTTCCATTGCGTCGAGTTTAAATGTGTGTGATCTTTCTTGGCGATAAACTCTTGGTAGAAACGGTTTGCCTCAATTCTCTTTTCACCGTGTGAGGTCTTTAATAGGCTGATGAACTCGGTGAGAAACTCTTTGTCGTAATTCGCTTGGAATTCTTTGAAATTTTCGGCGATGACGAGCATGATGCGGACATGCGACTCGGAGAGGGTGTCTGCGCATTGTTAGTGTCAAGACTGAGGAACAAGATTGAGGTGAGAACATACGTTGCTTGTAGGCATTTTCGTCGCGCATGGCGCGCTTGCACGGCTCACAGTACCATTTGAGCTTGGTGAGACCGCGCTGCTTCATTTGCTTGTTGAGGGCCCGGTTGGACCCGGGCTCGGCTTTGCCCATGGTGGCGATTGATATGGGTGTGACTAAGAAAAAAGTTGGAAGCGATAAAATAAGTGTATTTCAGATGTAAAAAAAATTAGACCCAGATCAAACAGAGATTGACAGTTGATTCTGAATACGTTGCAAGATACAGTTTGTAATTGCAGGAAGTCGATGTCATTTGTCATGTCGCCCAAGCCGGCGCAAAGGATGCATTGTCATTGAAAAATACGCTTACTAAGCCCCTGTCGCATCCTTATCGCGTCGTTATCTGGACTTTTTCGACATTTCGTTGGCCTTGAGCTAGGCAATTACTTTTTAGTACATCTTCAGCCTTCTGGCAATACTTGACGATATCAATTGAACTGCGCAAGTGTACCATTTACTTTTTTTTTCTCCTCCTTGTGTCCCAACATTTACCCATAGATTTAATTCAAAATGTCTGAACGAAAAGTGTTAAGTAAGTCGCCCCCACTGCGCGTCAAAAACCAGACACATTGTAACAACATCCACCAGCCAAATACTACCCATGGGACTTCGACCCGTCCAACATCTCCAAACGCCGAGGCCCCAAGCCCACAGGCCCGAAAACCCAGACAGTCCGCCTCATGGCCCCCTTTGCCATGCGGTGTACCTCATGCGGTGAATTCATCTACCGCGGCCGCAAATTCAACTCGCGCAAAGTAACGCCGCCCGACGAGAAATACCTCGGGATCCAAATCTACTTTTTCCACATCAAGTGCACGCGGTGTTCGTCGGAAATCATATTTCGGACAGACCCCAAGAATAATAACTATGCCATGGTCTCGGGCGCCGTGCGCAACCAGGAGCCATGGTGGAACAAGGAGGCAGACGAAGAAACTGAGGAACAAAGACTTGACCGGCTAGAACGTGAAGAAGCCGAGGAGGCCGGAGACGAAGACCGCGACGCCATGGCGGAACTCGAGGCGAAGAACCGTGATGCTCAACAGGAAATGGAGGCCGCCGACGCCCTTGATGCCATCCGGCATCGAAATGCCCGGATACAGATGGCGGCAAAGAACGGGATGGACTTTGGCGAGGTTCTGGCGGAACGTGTTGATGAAGCAAGGGAACGGCAGGATCGAGAGGATGAAGAGACAGCTAGGAAGGCTTTTGCCGCTGCGAGGGAACAGAAGTTGATGGAGGATCTTCAGATGGAGGAACTCGACGAAATTGTTGAGGAAGACGAGACAGGTTCTAGATCGGGAGTCTCAGGGTCTGCGAAAGTGGGAATTGAGGCGAAAGCGAATTGGAAGGTGGAGGATGGTGAAGAGGAAGGAGTTTCTTCAAGACCAATCAAGGCCGCGGCACCAGTTACAGCTGCTCCGTCGTCTATGGGGAAGATATCATTGGTAGATGCGGCACCGGCGTTCAAGAAGACGGTGAAGAAAAAGAAGGATTACTCAGCAATGCTGGGCATAAAAAAGAAGAAGCCGTTGGTGTAAGAGTTGCAGTCTTTGTTTGTTAGGGTTTGAAGAGTCTGGTTGTATATACTGCATAATGCGCCTGTGTTAAAATCTTGATACACATTTGCTTTTTTTTTTAGTTGTAACATTTTCAACTAAATATCAATGCTTTTTTACTGTCGATCGGCACCCGCTTTTGAGATATTCTTATCCTTTCTTGGGCATTCTTGTCTTTTATTGCATAATTGGTACGCGTGTCTGGTATCCACAAGGGTTACGACAACCCATGAATACCAACATCAATGTCTATGCGGCGGCAAGGGTGAAACGAAACACTGACTGATGCGGGAATGAGCATGTTTGGGCTACGGAATCAAAGTGTCAATAGTTGGGAATTTTGGGGAGAAAAGGGAAGTTGATCCATTTTTTAGATGATGGGCACATGGGAATTGGGAGCTGAGGGGGTGGTGATAATCAGCGGTTTGATCGGTGGTGGGTTGGGAAGCAAGGAGAGATAAGCAACTAAATAGATTGGCAACTTAACGCGGATCTGTATGTAGGTCGGTGATGTGAATGTCGAGAGGTGAGGGGGTATGAGGATGTCGAGACTGTAGTCTCGGTGTGTCTAATGCTCATGTCACCATGTGCTCTGTCTCTCTGCTGTCTCCGTCCTGCTCTGATCTCACAAACAAATAACCATTTCAATCTATACAATCTCTCATCGCCAACAACCGGCTATCAGCCACCAGAAACCTGTGCCCTATCTGTATATATCAAAATAAAATCTAAAATATCCATTTACACAAACGCAGTTAAGTCTCGGCCCCTCCCGCCAAACCTTGCTTTAATAAAACGCCCGTGCCCACCACACCGGCCGTCTGTTTCCCTCTCGCTGCGGCACAGTCCGTATCAGATCCCCAGATAATCCCCGAGCAAAGCAAAGACCCCCTCCGGCCACAAACCGTGTCTATATATATATATAAAATGGGCCAAAAATATCTTATATAAACTGTAGCATCGTCTCCCTTGGATGCTTCCCTTGATCATCGACGTGGTTTCTGTCTCGTTAGGAAAAAAAAGAAAACGAAAAATCTATTCCCCAATCTATTTCCATTCTTCAAAAGATCTGGTATCTTGTTTTTGTTTCTTCTTCAACTCGTTGATCGAGTGAATTTCTTCATTTTAATCTATCTTGCCATTATACATATATCCAAAGCCAAAAGAATAACCCAAACTCGAAAAACTGCCTCGAGCATCCTAATCATACCAAAAAGACACCAACACATCTACACAAACACTCCAAAATGAAGTTTTCCGTTGCATACCTCATCACATCGGCCGCCGTTGCCATGGCCGCCACTCCTTCCGGCTTCCAACCCTCCAGCACCAACGACCTCTTTGCCATTTACGGCAACACCCTCGCCAAGGAAGGTTCCGAAATGACCCAAAATGGTAAGTACCACCAGAAGATAAAAATACATCATCTCCAGATAATCACTCCCCACTCAACATCATCACACATCACCATCACTACCACCACCAACATGACTGCTAACACCACTCCCCCAATCCAGACACCCAGACTGTTCCCAAAATCGCCTTTGGCACCCCGCTCATCGGTGAATTCGCCGTCTTTATGGTTGACATGGACGTCCCTACTAATACCACCGGCACCACCACCACCCTCCTTCACTGGGCCATCACCAACATGAAATCCTCCACCAACGCTACCACAATTTCCGGCAAACAACTCTACCCCCTCACCGCCGCCTCCGGCACCAAGCCCCTCGCCTCCTACATCGGCCCCGCTCCCCCTGCGAAGACCCCCCTCTCCCACCGCTACACCCTCCTCCTCGTCAACCACACTGGCATCTCCACCTCCTCCCTCGCCTCTCTCACCAACGCCACCTCCACCCGCCTCTCCTTCGACACCTCCAAAGCCCTCGTCGCCGCCAAACTTGACACCACCGTCATCGGCGGCACCTACTTCAACGTCACCAACACCGGCGACGCCGCCACCAACAACGCCTCCGGCAAAAACGGCACCGCCGGCTCTACCGGCACCTTCAAGAACAACACTGCCTCCGCCACCAAGTCATCAGGCTCCAGCTCCGGCTCCGCTAAGGAGACTGGCTCGTCGTCTGGCTCGGGCTCTGCCAAGTCGAGCACTGGTGCTTCTGGGTCTTCGCCCACGAGCGCCGTTTCCGCCGGCCAGGGCATCCAGCTGTCGCGGACTGCCGCCGTGACCATCTGCCTATTGACCGTTGGTGCTGGTTTCATGGGACTGTAAACGGTGATTGGCAATCATTTGATCATGATGCATGGTGTGGCTGGTTTGATGGCGTAATTCGGCTTGCATGTTTGTTTTTGTCTGTTACTGTTATTTTTAGTTTGCTTTCCTCTTGGCACGGATACCTTTGAGTTTGAGTTTCTCTGTTTGAACATTAAAAATGAAGAATTGCAACATTTAACCAAACTTCTGTTTTCATGTGAAAATGCCTTTTTCCTCTTGTTCTTTTTCTTTCTCCTGTTCTTACTGTGACTATGTTGTAACGTAGTGAAACACCGAAACGACGCCTTCCTGGGACTTGTCTCACTAGAGCGTCATGGCCATGCTATGCCCGGCCAATGCACAAGGGTTGCTAAACCCTACATGTCCAGTTTGGTTCCAGATGACGAACTCCCGGAGGTAGATATCACAATACAGAAATAGCAACTAAAAAAACAAAAAGAAAAAAAGAAAACACCCATAACTTTCATATACATCATTGATGCCAAAAAAAATAAAAACAAAAAAAAGACGCTATTACAATCTATTTCAGGAATAAGTCACCGGTAGATCGCAGTTGTCTACGATCAGGATGATCTAGACCGAGAACATCGTCGCTGTCTCGAACAATATCGGAAAGGATATCGTCTACAGTCACCACAAGTTAGTACAGAAGTTCAGATTACAGAAAAAAAAATCCCAGAACAAAACTGCTTTTTCCACTTACCATCCTCGAGGTAGTGCACAGGGTTACCGTACTGACTACGAGATACCATTGCAAACTTAATCTTCTCAAAGGACTTGCCCTTGAATCCCGTAATCTTTTCGAGCCGCTTTTTGGTTTCGGAGAATGGCTCGCTTTCCTTCAACAAGAACCGGAACGGCACGCCGTGTACCCGCACTGGGTCCGTGTGGAAGTGCATAGCTTTCATGTAACGGCGTTCATCGGCAGGTACTTCAAGTTCTTCTTTCGGAATACGCTCAACATACGTAGCAAACTGCGTGTTCAAGTTTAATGCCGTAAAGTCTCGGGGCACCTCCCGGAAGAAGCGATACATGGTTGTCTCATACAGGCGAAGAGGCCCAGCCTCTTCCTCAGACGGGATACCAGTCTTGTCGATAAAGGCTGCAATGACATCCTTAACCTGACTATTCTTGTTAACCAGCACATCGACCGGTTCCTCCTTGGAAACTCCCTCTGGGAGCCAGATCAGCTTGACGTGGACCTTGGTCTCCATTTCCTCTACCGACAGCTGCATAACTTCGTAGAAGAGTGAGTTGCCGCTGGAACCACCGTAGTTTGTGTTCGTAGCAGGTAACATAGACTGCACAAGCACACCAGACCGCAGCGGCATCTTTGGCAAGCCCGTAGTGAGATTGGTGGACCACAACCGGATGTGAGTTTGAGGGACTCCAATTTTGGCAGCAATTCTGGCCAGCAGATCCCCGTACTCAGCCTTGACACTGATCTCCAGATTTACGCGGGGGTACTCCTTATCGCCTGTCATCTTGGTAGGGTGAGGCAGAATTTCAAGCTCCCGGCGGTGATACAAATAATCATAGTATTCCTGGGCATCATCAAAGTGATCCACCAACTTGGGGCCCTTGGACTCTTCGTCGGATTCGGCTGCCGGCTTCTTGATTTCGCCACGCTGGAAACATATAATATCACCATCAACAAGCTCGGCAGCCTGGACCGTTATCTTCTCTTGCAAGACTTCGACCATCGTCGGCTTGATTTCCTCAAACAGCGTGATCTTGTCCACACTGGCCGGCCACTCCATCAACTTGCAAATAAAGGGAAGCACCTCTTCGACGCGCTTGGTTTTGTCAAGATAAACGTGACCAACACCACGCAGTTGTTGCGTCTCAATATCAAAGTATTTCAGGAATACGAGAATGTTGTTACTCTTGGCAATCACGCCACGCTCGACATTGTAATTGGGCCAAGGGGCGTCCTCCGGTCCCTGAGGGTCGGGATGAATTTCGACAAACAGGCGCAGAGCCGGATCTCTCGTCTGGACACCCTTGGTAAACGCCTGCTCGATGGTCGTGGCATCATTGAGCAAAGGACTATCGGGACGAACCGTCTTGTTTTGGCGATTCACCATGGCCCAGAGGCGAACCTTATGCCAGGGCACATTGAAGCCCCTGGAAAACTTTGTTCTGACATCCTTCACAGTCCATTCGCGCAAGAATCTGGTAAGGAGAGACGCAGGCTTGTCCGAGGCCCGGCGGTCGATGATGCCAAGATCGGTACCGCCAAAGTCCCGGAAAGTCTCGGGGGTAATGTAGCGCACCGGGATGTAAAGATGCGCTTCTTCGCGCTCCTTGCGCATAGCTTCCCGGATGGCTACCTCCTCAAGATGTCTAGCTTCTGCGAAGATGAACGGAACGGATTAGTAAGGAATCCCGTGAAGTATGATGTGAAAGATTGGGGGGCGGGCGTACTGATGTGTTCAGGGATATCATTGTCCTTGACTTCGCACAGAACCTTGTCAACCCGGGACTTGCGAATGTAGACCAACATGTAGGCATTGTTCATCCGCATCACGGGATTCTTGCGACCCGCGAGGCGGCGGTTGGTAGGTTGAGGGAGGTAGCCACCATAATTTTCCTCTAGAACCTCACGACGAGTGGCCTTGACCACTCTGTCATCATCAAAGCGGTAGAACCATCCATCCTTCTCGGGCTTCAGGTAGGCATAGTAATGACCAGCATCCAACACACCACTGTGCACCAGGACACCGTGTAATTGGTAAATCCAAGGTTCATCAATCTTTTCGGCATCTTCCGACAGATACGGCGACGCATCGAACTCTTCGGGAAACTCATGGCGGTCGTTGATCTTCATAAGGGCGTCACGTTCAAAATCGTACTCAAAGCGCTTGAGCTGAAGGTGGAGAACGTCAGGGAAGGACGTGAAGATAACACCCTTTTTGGCATCCTGCAACTTGTGCTCTTCGCCGGCGTAGTACTGATTATCACCATCAAGCTTCTCGACCTGAATGTAATCTTGGAAAGACTCCTCCAGATTCTTGTTGCCGCTGACATTCAGCTGAATGTCCCAGAAATCTTCGATACGGCTAGACTCGTAATCAACGTTGATGCAGCTGATATACGTCTTGATTTTGCCACTGAACAAATCGGGAAGAACCTTTTCAGAAGACGTGCCCTTCATCTTTTCTTCCATGCGTTCCATGAGCTTACGCGACAGTTCTTGTACATCTTGCTGTTCAAATACTTGCTTGCTGTCCCAGCCAAAAGATTTGGTAAGTTCGAGGGTGCTGACTGCCTGATCCGAAGTTTGGAGCATGTAGAATAGTCTTTGAAGAGAGTATGCACTGTTGAGGCTAGATTGTTCAGACTCGGTTGGGATGTTGTAAATTGCCTAGAATGCGATAGTCAGTTATCAATTCACGTTAGTCATACCGATAGAAACATACCTTGCGGAACGCATTAGTGACGTAAAGAGATTGGAGAAGTGAGTTCAAGTAACAAGTGGCGCCCTGATTCTTCAACCCAACATAACCAGTTTCGGCTTTGGAGTTGTAGTTGTTGAAATTATGCCACAACACACCAGTCTCGTCCTCAACGATACGAACATAAGCAGTAATGTTGACCTGCTCATCCTCAATCATTGGGTGGCCTCCCTCAACAGCTGGAGAAAGAAGCTTGCGAATTTCGTAGAATCTGGTGAACCCCCAATCTGACTCTTCCTTGGTAAAGCGGTGATGAGCGGTGTGCTGAACATAGACTGACGGGTCTTTGGGGTTCCACATGACGAGACCCAATTGTACACAAGCGCTCCAGTTCGGTGGCATTGGCTGGCCTTCTTGGCCATTAAACCCATGCTCAAGATACACGGAACAGTGGTCGACATTATTGCCAAAGGGGAAAAGCAGGATGCGCCTATTGAACAGAATATGTTGTCAGCTCGAATTCGCAACATTGCTACAACGATAGTGGTATAAAAAAACATACCAAGGGACATCACCTATCACAAAGACAGGACTGCGCTCTTTCTTCCCCAATGTTTTCCAGTCCTGAACATTCCACGTATAGTGATCGTCGACAAGAATTTTCGGATCATCGGGCAGACGGTTGAAGATTAGATCGCGAACAACAACAGCTATAAATAGAATCAGACAGGTTAGCATTCATATCCACAGCAATCATAATAAACGTCGCTACAGATCTTTGCGTAAACCGAAATTTCGATGACCTTAACACATGCGGATGGAGCAATAATCCCCAAACTTCAAAAGCTGGTCGAGCTCCCCATATGCTTGTTTGAAAGACCAAGGCAATATATGCGCGGGAAATGAGTGGGAATTTGTGTATTCGCGGAGTTCTCGGATCGGCAACGTAGGGGCAAAGATTCTGCAGGGCGCAAACTTAGCGTTCGGAATGGATGGAAAAACATACGGTCGTCGGCCATGAGGACATCCTGCATAACTTCATCACCATCAGTTTCAACGCTAGTAATGTGAACGGCCTCAGGATCGGACTGGCCCATTATTTCGTCGTCTACCATTAGGCCCGGCGAATGGTAAAAGTCCTGGTTTTTGGTAACAGACAATGGTTGTTAGCGGGGTGTGGGATGCGGAGTTGGACGGTGGAATGTTTTTGTTGTAATATTTCCCTCCAGAGTACAAGAAAAAACGAGGAGACGAAAATTCAAGTGGTGGACTTGCAGATCCAAAAGGTAGTGCGGTGGTGAAAGAGATCGCGGGGCACCAATCTCTTTCTGTGATGAGAATATGTGCGTATGCTTGTGTGCAGGTGTAATGCGGAAACAGAGAAAGAGACCAGAGATGCGTCGATCTCTCTTTAGGCGGGGTGTGCGGGTGTTCGGTTGATTCCAAAACAGCCCGCCAGTGCTGGTGCAGGCAGGTCAGGGCCCAGAAAAAAAAAGGCCAGGAATAGGACCTCGTCTAAGAGTGGACCAGGGCAAGCTGTTGTCTGGGCTGAGTTTGAGAGCTCCAGGTTGCTTGTTCGTTCAACGTGAGGGGAGACGTAGAAAGAGCTTCGAAGGTTACTGTTTCTAGCTAGAATCCCGAATGTGTTTGTAATACGTATGACAATGTCCGTACGGAAAAGTATTGTGGACGACAAGGTCAATGGCGGCACCACGAAAACTTCACTCGGACCACTGAACAATGGCAGCCTTGCAGAATCAATGGTGGAGAATATAACGTGGTAATAAGCAAGAAAATCACATAGGCGTACAAGGAACGAAGCTGTAGGAAGAAAGCCCACTGCTAACACCAGATATAATATGAAGACGATTTGCTTGTTGATTATATGACTGGCGAAGAGTGCATCTACCACCAGACTGCGTTGCAAACTCTTTCTGGGTTCTGGCAATCTAATTTGCGGCCTTACTATGACGATTTTATTTTCTAGACGGCAAGAACTACGCCACAAAGAACAGCAGGAACTCTGGTGTCGGGGCAGAACAAAATGTGAACAATCATTAAAATTGGGAGTTGTACCGCAGAGACGGTAGTTGCAGATTCAATTGAGTCGAGATGGAAACAGGCTGCGTCATCACTTGCAAGCTGCCGTTTTGAATATCGTGACCCCGACGTATACTGACTCGCACGTGGGGGGAGGGGTGGTGGATCTCCGGGATTCCAGGGCAAGTGGTAAAGATTGGATTGGAAGCTTGAAAACTTACCATTGTGGCGGATTGAGTCCAAGACTCGGAACTATTTTGGCAATATGGAAAGGGGAATTAGAACTAAGAGGTCGTGTAGCTGTGAAATTTCTTCTAGTATCCACGTATCCGCACGCAGACTCGGCGTCTCGAGCGATGATGGCCTGTCAAGGTAGTTGTCTCTAGATAGAAGCAAGTCGAGATCGAGGCTGGAACAATTTGTTGAGGATATGCAAATACTGACAGCCGCAACGATAGGACATTAATTGTAAAATGATGGAATTAAAATCACAGTTAGTCAAGGTGTATGTGTGCGATTCAAGACACAGAAACCAAATCGTTCACGATGCAAAAAGAAAAAAAGTGTGATAAATTGAATGCGCAAAGCGGGCCCAATGGATGGTTGAAGAAACAAGTCGATTAGGAGGAGCATTCAATTGCCAATTCCACCCTGGCACATATTAACACTCGGCTTCCAACAGGTTGAAGTACAGAGCCATAACGTCATTGGTACCTTGATACATGCTGTTTGGTGCTCCCGCTCTCTAAGTTCAAGTACCCCACTATTCTGCCACTGAGACAGGTGCAGAAAACCCAAGACCCTAACCACAGCCCCTCCGCAGCGTCATAAGGTTCGAACCACGAAGACCGGATGATTAACATGGGATGATCACAGTTAACAGATAGAATTCATGGCTGGTAGAACAATTATATTTGCCATGAGCAGAAAGATACTAGTAAACATCCGAATTGACATGTTCAAGTCTGCGGTGCCGTGTCCACGATCCTTTGTAGGATCTAAAGAAAAGGAAAAAGTATGTAATTGGGGCTCTAACAACACTGGAACATCCTTGGTTCTCCAACCGAAAGATAACTCGGGTCCGAGGACAACTACAAGCGTTTACTTATTCTAGTATATGAATATAAATGTAGCAATATAGACTTTAAACAAACCTGTGCCTCTTCAGATCGCATCCATTGTCGCCCTCGTAGCCAACTGCTCATTTTTGTTCCCCAACTTGGGAATTTGCAAAAATGCATCCACACCATGCCCCTCCAAGCTATGCACATTCAGATTCCCCGCCCAATACTCCGCATATACTCGACTCAACGGCAACCCCATCCCCAACCTCGCATCCTGCGGCCGACTACTCAGCGACGTCAGTGACCCCTCCGCATTCGCCACCGATACAATCGGACTCGTCGCAAAGCTCGGCGCCCGCAAGTCAGCTCGCGAAAGCTCATCGCGCATATACGACGAACTGGTGCTAGCATCGGTCTGAAGTTCGGACAGAGTCGCAGCCATAAGAGGGACCTGCTTGAGAGCCTCAAGGCGGGCAGGGGCTTTAGGCCCTTTGCTGAAGGACCAGAGGTAAGGGAGGTCGCCTCGGGGAATGCCGCCGCTACGGTCGGAGATGCGGAAGATTACATGCTGGGCGGAACCGCAAATAGTCACTTCAATTGGGGGAAGGGGCTCTTCGGTTGACTTGGGGTTCTTGATTTGGTGTTCAGCGACCGCCTGGACACTGTTTCGGAGGAGTTCGCCGACGATGTACTCAATATGACTCAGAATATAGGGGAAGACAGTGTTAAGGTGGCCAGACACATTGATCTCAGGGATCTTGACGGAGGCACCGTAGAGTGACCGGGCGAGGTCTTGAACGGCTTTGCCGCAGCGGTCGACAATATCCTTTGCTGAACATTTTATAAAGACTTCGCCAACGTATTCTGAGGGGCTCAGCTTGGCGCCCGGGACAAACCAAGAAGAGTGAAAGGTTTCCGTCAGCGAAAGGTGCTGTTCGGCAATCACGCGACGAGATATCCGCTAGTCAGGTGTTAGCAGTAGATCTACTGTCTTCTAGCAATTTCAAAATTTACCGAACGGAGAATTGTGTTCATGAATTTGTCCAAAGTCTGAGGATCCATCAGACCATCACATTCCAGGATCCCCATCGCCAACTTAGGGATAACCGTCAAGTGTGCTTGAAGGTTCTTCCGAATAGTCTTGCACAACTCATCATTCTCGTCGCCATTTGTAATCTGCGGTATCTTCCTGAAACTGTCAAATGCATTGTAGTACAGCTCATACACCTCGCTGATATGCTTATTGGACACCACGGCATACGGCAACTGTTGCATATCGCGAATTCGATGCGCAATCCTACCATCAGTCAGTTCAGTTCAACATTTGTCTCATCACCACATTGTTCGCCTCCGAGCAACAAGACTCACCTCGTCGGTAATTCGGTTCTGAGATAGTTTGCACTCTCAATCAACCTCGCCTCCGTCAAATTCTTCCCAAAAACCATCAGCTGCCTCAAGCTAATCGGTCTCGCCTCCTTCGTCACCCACCTAGGATCACTCGTCAGCCATCTTCTTCTTATAGTAGACCATAAACAATAAGGAACAGAGTCAACTCACTCATCGAGGATAGACACAGGACGCCAGGCGGAGGAGTTTGTGGAGTAGAGGTGGTGAAGCTGGGTGGTGAAGGCCGGGCGGGCCCGGAGGAGAATGAGGCGTGGAGGCATTGTGATGTGTAGATGTCGGTGTACAAAGCCCGTTTATCCGTTTCGCCAATCAGAAATGATCAGATATAGGCCGTCGAATTCTCTAATATGAAATTGTCGTTGTCTTCTTCTTTTTCGTCTTTGACCCCCCACTTCTCGTCACAAATAGCACACTCTTCGACAGTCAAAACGAACGAGATGATTTCCCGCAATCACTGTTAGTCGCCGCCAGGGACTAATATATGGATAAGGCTGTATAATACGGCGGTTAAGACAACGTCTCAAATATAAAAGATACAAAGCTTTCCGGCTTCGAAACGTCAAATGCCCCACAAGATTATCACAAAAACTGATGGGTGAACAAATGAGGTAGTTTCCTCTCAAGATGTTTGGTGAGTCGATCAATTTTTTTTGGCGATGATGTAATCTGCAGGGAGTGCCAATATTTTGACGCCACTGCAGTGATAACGAAGAGCACTGAAAGATGCAATTATTATTGTTTAACACCAAGTTGTGAACTCAAGATACAAATGTATTGGGATTTTATTTATATATAAGAGTCAGTAATCATGAATGATACACAACCTGCAGGTCAAATATGAATTTAACCTCGGAATTTAGCACCCTAGCTCACATCAGTCATATCCGACAACAGTAAAATGGCGTGTGATGCAAACTGACGATGGACCCTATGGAGGAAAAATGAATCTCCGTGAGTAACATTCAAAATATTGTTTCACATTCTGGAATTGAAGATAATTTGCGCTCATCATTAGTTGATTACATTACACTCGA
Source organism: Ambrosiella beaveri (assembly GCA_030294605.1). Classification (NCBI taxonomy): domain Eukaryota; kingdom Fungi; phylum Ascomycota; class Sordariomycetes; order Microascales; family Ceratocystidaceae; genus Ambrosiella; species Ambrosiella beaveri. The sequence continues at coordinate 53,699 of JARQWA010000091.1, forward strand.
ACTTATACCATAGATAAAAAAGAATCACCATTCTCTTAACCCTATCATCGTAACCCTCTTACTTACAACTTATCGCCATCTCAACAACTCTTCAACCCCAGACCATGACCCAGGTACACAAAGCCTTGCTTGAATCTTCGTGGTCTGACTCGTTCTGCATCCATGATGTGATTACTACTTACATGACGTCTTCATTGCACATCCGCAGAGTCTCAACATGAACTGATATTTCATGAACCACATCTAACTGATCACGGCCACATATTATATAATCACAGTCACCTCACATCAATCTAAACCAATCCAGATGATGATTAAAGTTATTAAGAAATAGGGTATAACAATCCATGAATGAAGAAACGGACTCCCTTTTCTTGCGCCTCATAAATATCTACTCCACATCAGCCTCCACTCATTAATCATTCTCATTTCTCAATCGCTCACGTTAAAAAGTCTAGAACCCAATCACGCGTAGCACGCCAATGACATGAGTCCATAGAAACTCTCAACTCCTAACAATCGCGATCTCCATCATCTCCATCCAGACGAGAAAATCTCAAAAAAAAAAGTGAACCATTACATGGTCAAGTATCACGTATGAGATGAGTATCAAGCGTCCAAATTACCAACGACAGAATGAGAAATGGCGTAATAAAAGTATCCAGTAAACGAACCCAAATATCCAAGAGGAAAAAAGAAAACACAACTTTGATCTCAACCTCAAAGCCGGACTACACAGCAGATAGCAAGGAAGAGAAGGAAAATAGAGATGCTGTGGGGAGAGAGAATAGCAAGTTTGATAAGCGAAGCTGGCTGAACACGAAATCACAGACTCAAAGCAAGAAAACACACAAAGACCCTTTGTTATACAAAGGCTTGGACAAGTACCTTAACGACGACCGTGGCTGCGGACGGCAGTGCCCTGCATCTGCTCCAGCTCGGACTCGAGCTGCTTGATGGCAGCGTGAGTGTGCTCGAGATCCTTGTTGAGGCGATCGCGCTCCGCAATAAGCTTTTGCTCCCATTGTCTGAAACGCTGCTCCTCGATCTTGACCTGCTCGGTGAAGCGCTTGCGCAGAGCCTCCTCTTCTTCCTTGAACTTGGGGTTGTCCAGCTTCCGGGGCCGAGCCTCTCCGAACTTGCGAGTCTCCATCTGCTGCGCACGGTACGCCTCGTAGTGGAGTTCCTCGGTGGTGTGGATAAGGTCCAACATGTGGGTTCTGATCAGGATGGAACGCAACTTCTTGAAGTCGCAGTGGTCCTCATTCTCAACCTCGGCAACACCCCAAGAGTACTGGCGACCCTTGGTGATACGACCATCGCTGGTCTTGACATCCTTCTCCGAGCCGATGACGGCGAATGGCATGGCGCTAGTGAGAGCCAGGGCGTGGGCAGCAGCGGCTTCATCATCCTCCTCGATGGGGGGCTGGTAGATCTTGATGTTCTGAGCCTCGATAACAGCACGAATCTGTGGGCGGGAGAAAAAAGTTAGCAAGCTTGGCAACTTGTGTTTTTTTTTTTTTTTTCGGAGGCAAACTTACACGGGCCTTAAACTGGGCTAGGTCGGCGGGACTGAGGGTGTCGGCCTTGGCAATGACGGGAATCAAGTTGACACGCGAGCACAGGCGCTTCATGACCTCAATGTCAAGGGGCTTCAGGGTGTGGCCGGTGGGGCGAATGAAGTACAAGCAGGCGTGCACACGTAGATCAATCTTCTCCTGGCGGCGAGGCTGCTGCTCCTGGAGCATGTAAGACTCGTGCTGGTCATCCAGAAACTCGATGATGGGCATCCATGAGTCGCGGTTGTTAACGTAGTCACCGAAGCCGGGGGTATCAATAACAGTGAGGCGGACTAAAAACAAAGTCTGAGGTTAGATCATGTCCTCAAAAATGGAAGCATAACAGTACATGTTCTAGAGTGGCCTTTAAGGACCCTACTCATCCCGATCTGAGTCATAAAAACGAGTAACAAGTCTCAAAATGGCGCCCTCATAAAACTTACCCTTGAAGAACTTCTCCTCCAGCTCAGCCTTGGTGATCTCGATCTCGACAGTCTTGTCAACCTGCTTCTGGTGCCGGCGCTTGTGGTCGGCGTAGCTCTTGATAGTAGTAGAGAACAGGGTGTTGATGAAGGTAGTCTTTCCCAGACCCGACTCACCAGCAACCTATTTCAGGGGAGAAACGTTAGCAGACGGTTAACGTTTACATGTAACAAGTCTGATAGTCATGGCCGCGTATAGGTGTTGCATTTCCACGTCCGTGGCCATAGCTGTTGGACTTGGATTATCAAGGCTGATGAATGAAACATACCATAATGGTAAAGGACGCACCACGCTTCGCGACAATCTTATGACGCTGGTTAGGTAGGTTAGCGATACCAATGGCCGAGGCGCTGTCTGTAGTAGAGGGAGCCATTGTATCTTTGTGTATGTATTGATTAAGGAAAGATGTAGTATTCGAATTGAAGATGGGATTTTTAACGGTCAAAGTATAGATACCAAATTGACACAGCTGGCGGGGAAAACAAGGACAGAAGAGAGCGCTCGTGTTCACGGGGGTACTATTTGCTAGATATAACGATCAAGCAAGCAAACGATAGATGAGCGGCAATTTGCAAAAATTGGAGAATTATTAAAATTTCAAATAAAGCAGACGATGCAACAACGAGTTAACGCGGTCGCGACAATATTTGCCGGAGAGGTTGTGTGGTCGGGGCTGGGAGAGGACGGCGAGAGAAGTCGACAGATGGGAGGCTAGGAGAACAAGAAGGAAGTGAAGGAAGGAGTGAAAAGACAGAAGGCAGGTAAATGGCAGATTTGGTAGTGGATTATTGTTGGCTGGAAGGAACAATCTTTAGGGGGCAGGCGCAATATGCGGTAGGCACAGATGCAGTAATGGTTGAGCATATAGACAAGATGGCAGGTACCCCGTAGCACCTGCCATCTTCCTTGGAGCTTACTTGGGGGGGTGGGGTGAGGGAGAGAGAGTTATGAGAGGTGGCCCCTAGGTGTGATTGTGTATGGTGTAGCATATGGATCTGCCAATTCAATCCGTAAAGTGCTCACCGGTGGCATTTACTGGCTGTTCCATCAGATGTTGGAGTTCATGTTTGCAGTATATTTGGCTTGGTGTTACTATACGAGAGGTGGGTCATGATGATGGTTTTGACTTTTGCCGTGCAAGCCTCCATTTAAGAAGATTCAGGGGAAAATAAATCTGTGGGCAGGGAAAGTGCCACATCCAACCTGGTCCGGGGATCGATGACCCTCGAATGCTTCTACGGCAAATCTGCCCGTGCCTCACCAATTGAACTGCAACTCTCTGAATGTGGCTGCAATCAAGTCAAAATTATTTTATAGGAGATGACTACATGTTGGCCAGTGCAATTTGGCCGCATCAAATGTGTACCCGCATCGTGGCTTTCAACACTTCCACATAGCTAGATTAGAGGGGAAGTGTGGGTTGGCATTTCCTGGAATGGAAAAGAGCTTCGAGAGCATTACGGCCAGGGCACATGCACTTCAGGATTGCTAGGAACCAACCAATTGGTGACGGCCCCTAACAATATCCATAAGCAGTTGGCCTTTTGTCCATGAATTACATAGGAGCATTAACCAACCTTGTAAGTATATTTTTAAGGGTCAAGGTAAATAAGATCACGTGCTGTGTTACTGTCAGCAAGGGTCTGCTGCATGCAAGATGATTGGATATCTGTTAACATGCCCCTGTCCGATAACTTTGCTTATCGATCAATCTTATCGATAAATAAATTAAGATTCTCGAATTTTGATTCCAGTCCATGGCGGCGGGGATCGCGGGCGCAAATTGCAGTACAGTCCATTCAGCGGACATTGATTCATTGCGCCATACAATCTAGCAACGATGAAGACCGATTTCAAGGTAAATAATGACAAATGATTTTAGCGCATAACTTGATGATGCTAATATGCGATAGTTTACCAACTTGCTTGGGCAGGTCTACTGCCAGGGCAACCTACTCTTCGATCCCGAAGGCACCCATCTTTTCTCGCCAGTTGGAAACAGAGTAACCGTCTTCAATCTTATCGAGTAAGATTTCAACAAGCACACTCTCAACATGCTGGTCAACTACTAACATCTATCACTCACTCTCAGCAACAAGTCCTACACCTTCCCCTTCGCCCACCGCAACAACATCTCCCGCATCGCCCTCTCACCCCGCGGCAACCTCCTCCTCTCCGTCGACGAAGTCGGCATCGCCATTCTCACCAACGTTCCTCGACGGATCCCAATCTACCAGTTCTCCCTACACTCACCCGTCTCCGCGCTCGCTTTCTCTCCTTGCGGCCGCTACTTCGCTACCGGCCTCGGCCGCCGCATCGAAGTCTGGCACGTCCCGTCAACACCCGATGCTAACGCTTCCGGCGAAGTCGAATTTGCTCCCTTTGTCCGCCACCACACGCACACTCAGCATACCAATAATGTCTACCACCTAGAATGGTCGTCTGATTCCCGGTTCTTCCTCAGTGCCTCCCGCGACGGCTCGGCAAGAATATGGAGTTTGAACCCCGAGGAGGGCTTCGTCCCCACGGCTTTGTACGGCCACAAGCAGGCTGTCGTTGGCACCTGGTTCAGTGAGAACCAGGAGACTATCTACACCGTTTCTCGCGATGGTGCCGTCTTCGAATGGAAATATACGGCCCCTCTCGACTCCGACCAGTCCCCCGAAGAGGTCGACCCCAGCACCTTTCACTGGCGCCCCGTCAACAAGCACTACTTCATGCAGGGTTCCGCTAGCACCCGCTGCGCCGCCTACCACGCCCACAGTAACCTGCTCGTCGCCGGCTTCAGCAACGGTGTCTTCCGCCTCTATGAGATGCCCGACTTCAACCTGATCCACACTCTCAGCATCTCGCAAAACGACATCGACTTCGTCACCATCAACCAATCCGGCGAATGGCTCGCCTTTGGTGCTTCCAAGCTCGGCCAGCTGCTCGTGTGGGAGTGGCAATCCGAGTCCTATATCCTCAAGCAGCAGGGCCACTTCGACTCCATCAACGCCCTAACCTACTCACCCGACGGCAAACGAGTCGTCACCACGGCCGACGACGGCAAAATTAAGGTCTGGGACGTTGAATCTGGCTTCTGCATCGTCACATTTACCGAGCACACCTCTGGCGTCACCGCCTGCGAATTTGCCAAAAAAGGCAACGTCCTCTTCACCGCCTCCCTCGATGGCTCCATTCGCGCCTGGGATCTCATCCGCTACCGCAACTTTCGTACCTTCACTTCCCCGACTCGTCTTTCCTTTTCCAGCATGTCCGTTGATCCCTCCGGCGAGGTTGTCGCCGCCGGCTCTCTGGATTCTTTTGATGTGCACATCTGGTCCGTGCAAACCGGGCAACTCCTCGACCGCCTCTCCGGCCATGAGGGCCCCGTGGCCGCCCTTGCCTTCACCGCCGACGGCAGCCATCTCGTTTCCGGCTCCTGGGACCGCATCGCGCGCATCTGGTCCATCTTTGGTCGCCAGCAGACCTCGGAGCCCCTGCAACTGCAAGCCGACGTCGTTGCTGTTGCTGTGCGCCCTGATTCCCAGCAGATTGCCATCTCAACCCTAGATGGCCAGCTGACCTTTTGGAACATCCACGACGGTCTCCAAGTCGGCGGGCTCGACGGTCGCAGAGACGTCGCCGGTGGCCGCAAGGACTCTGACAGACGAACGGCCGCCAACTCCACAGCGGGAAAAAGCTTCAACACCATCAAGTACTCCACCGACGGCACGTGCATCCTCGCCGGCGGCGACAGCAAGTACATCTGCCTCTACTCCGTCGCCACCATGGTCCTCCTCAAAAAGTTCACCGTCAGCGTCAACTTGTCCCTGCAAGGCACGCGCGAGTTTCTCAACAGCAAGCAACTCACCGAAGCCGGCCCCATCGGCCTCATTGACGACCAGGGCCGCGACGACCAAGAGGTGACGCGCGCCTCGCACAATATGCTGCCCGGTGTTAAGAGAGGTGATCCCTCCGCGCGCAAAGTGCATCCTGAAATCCGCGTGACATCGGTCGGCTTCTCGCCCGACGGTGCCTCGTTTTGCGCGGCATCGTCGGAGGGGCTGCTGATTTACAGCGTGGATGCCGTGTTGACGTTTGACCCGTTTGACCTGTCGATCGAGGTAACGCCTGCGTCGACGATTGCCGTGTTAGAGACGGAAAAAGACTACCTCAAGGCGCTCGTCATGGCGTTCAGACTGAATGACCAGGTGCTATTGAAGCGAGTATTTGAAAGGACGCCGCATGGGGACATTGGGCTCGTCGTCGGGGGACTCCCTGTTGTCTATCTGCAGCGGCTGCTCCGGTTCATCGCCAAGCAGACAGAGGAATCCCCCCACATTGAATTCTGTCTGCTGTGGATCCGGGCCATCGTCGACAAACACGGGCTGTGGCTCCTGGAGAACAGAGGCAAGGCGGACGTCGAGTTGCGGGTGGTTAGTAGGGCGATTTCGCGGATGAGGGATGAGATTCGCAGATTGGCGGATGAGAATATTTACATGGTGGATTATCTGGTGGGGCAGGCGAAGGGGGAGCCGTTGGGGTTAGCGGTGACGGCGGGAGATGTCGGAGGGGAGAAGAAGGAAAAGGCGGAGGGTGGCGAGGACTTTGAGATGGAAGAGGATAGCGGGTCGTCGGATGGTGAGTGGCAAGGGTTGGAGTAGAAATGTGGCAAACGAGAGTTGGCTTTTTTTTTCGGTTGTTTATATGTTGAACTGCATATCATTGTTTTTTGGGCATGTTTTGTAATTTAGGTATAATAAAAAAAGGATATATATGAGGTCATGTTTGTGTCTTCTAAATAAACCAGTCCCTGGTGATGTCAACGGGCCATTTCCCATAGCGAGCCTTGAGGTCGTTGATGCGTTGTTTGACGAGGTCGGGGTCGATCGTGTGGCCGGATTTCCAAGTTGGCTTGTCGTGAGTACCACTGGACCACCACTGTTCAAACTGCTTCTTTGGTGTGATCCACTCAGCAGATTTGACATTCTACAGTATTGTATTAGTAATTATCCCATGACAAAAGGCAGCATCGTCAAGATACAAACCTCAAAGTTCACCAGGTATCCCCCGCTCCTCACCCAGAGCGACGATCCCGATGATGGTGTAGTCGTGGTATCAACAATGGCCCCCGCAATTCTCAAGAAATCATCATTGGTCAACTTCATCCACCGGGACCCACTGTACTTGAGGCACTGTTCCCGGCATATCGCCAGCGACCGAGCCAACTTGATACTGTGCCCGTCATCCTCCACCTTGGCAACCTTCTTCAGCACATCTAAAAGATACCATTAGCATATATTCCAGTACCAAAAAAAGACAAGAATTACCATCAATCGCCAACAGACCATCCCTGGGCACATACCCTCTCACCGCTTCCAAACCTATCGGCGGCAACAACCTCGCCCCATACTCCACCACCAATCCCGCCATCCTCAACCGAACCATCCTCTTCTTAAACTCCCCCGGCACCCCCGGCATCCTCGCCATTCTATTAACTGTCACATGCGCCGGCATCGAAGTTGCATGATGCATCGCATGAAAGCAGATTCTCGGCACTTTGCCAAAGTCATTCGCCACCTTCATTGCCGGGGCCATCGCGAACAGCACAGCCATGTAGTAGAGTTCTGCGGTGCGCTCGGCGAGAGTGTCATCGGCGACGTCGGGGATCAGAGCGATGATTTGCCGGAGGAGGTCGGGGTGGTCGTCATGGAGAGTGTGGAGATAGACAAAGTAGTTGTTGCCATTGGAGGCAGTGGCGACGGGGGTGCTGTTGTAGACTTGGGCGAGTAGGGGGCCCGCTTTGCGGAGGGCGTCTTCGAGGGTGATGTCCGGGTGTGAAGCGGAGAGGAGAGAGTCGATAGTTTTGAGGAAGGGGGTGTCTTTGCTGGAGTGGACGGCGGCTTGAGCGAGGGCCATGGAGAGCAGGGCGGGCTGCCGCCATTCAAGGGCGTACATGAACTGGATAAGGGGATGAAAGATTCCTAGAAATTGTGTTAACGTGGATCGTTGAAAACTGGTCCTTGATTACGTACCGGTGAACAGCAGATAAAACATCACCTCGCTCCGCTCTGTCTTGGCAAAGAAGACCTCGTTCAACGTAGCATCGATGCCCCGCCCATTAATCTTCCGTCGATAATATTCCAGAAAATCGGAATAATGTTTCCCGTTGCCCATGTATTTCTTTGCCTCTGGCCAGTCATCTAGAGTTCCGACGACATTCTCATCAAAAGTAGTCAGTGGCTTCTGGTACGAGGCATTGTCCTTGTATCCGGTATCCAACTGATCCGCCGAGGCCCCGGAGCCGTAAAGAGCCAATAGTTGATGGGAGATCTAGACTTGTTAGAGACAGTGATTTCGGTATCTATATATAGTTGATAAACTCACATGGTTGTGGAATCCACTAGAATTGAAAAAGACGTGATGAGTCTATAAAAGTCAATATCATCAAATCAGACCCAACCAATCCCCGGAGGATCACTTACATCAAAATCCTGCTGCAAAAGCCCCGAAACCTCCCTCGCCGCCTCCTCACTCTGCCTCACGCCCAACAATCCCGTATTATCTTTTCCAATAACAATATTGTTCGTAGTAGCCATAATACCAACATGAACAAATTTGTTTTTGTTCCGGGTTGTCCCGGCAAAACATTGTCCTGCTCTCCTCCCAGTCCACAGCCCTCTTCTTATAAGCATTGGAACCCCCAATGACATTGTCTCACGACGGCATCTGCATCTGTCACACCCACCTAAAAAAAAAAACTTACTTTCGCCCTCAAAAAGAGCCGGTGATAACCCCACATGCTCGCTATCCTTCCCGTCTCGTCCCGTCCCGCCCCACGCCAAATCCCGTCCAGCTGACAAATCTCACCAACGCTGATTGGCCCGTTGTTGCTTTTCTTTATTTTCTTTTTGCGTCATTGGTCAGTCACCTTTCTGGCGGTTCTCCTTTTTCGGGGTCCAGCAAAGCCAAAAGTGATATGAGGGGGAGGTGGTGTCAGCATTGTTTCTCCAAGTTGGCTTGGTGGTCCTTTCTTTGTATGGAAAGGTGGAAATTATCGTTTTTCGGAGTGGGGCTTTTCGGAATCGGAGAAGGAAGGAGTGGAACGCTATTGATAAGAGCTACGACAAACATGCAACTACCTCAAATAAAGCTACCACATTTAGACGATACATATTATAACAAAACATCAATATCCACACCAAAGAAAATGCACGAGCCAAAGCTGAATCTATTCATTATCCGTCATCATCATCCCGTGTATCAAAGCCAGAGTGTGAACTCTAGAACCACCAAGCAGCCTATTTAGCAAAAAAAAAAAAAAAGGAAATGGTATCATGCGCACATACTAACCATAAACCAACCCGTAAATTCTTTCTTTTTTACTCTCGCCCTCCTTCTCCCCCACTTAACCACTCCTATTTCCGAGCAGTATCAATAAATCTAATGATGGTTCTCAAGAGAACTGTAAGCCAGTAAGGCACATACCATAGAATCAAAGCATAAAAACAAAATATCCAAAAAGTTGCACGTCATAGGTAAGCCAAGGCCTTTTTGGACAGCACCATGGCTACGCGCTCCGCCAAATTCAACTGCACTTCCCCCCCCCCCCCCCCTTTTTTTTTTTTACTATCATGACCAGATGTGAAACGCCGAATCTACTCGGCCATCTCCTCATCCTCATCCTCAGTTTCAAAGTCAAGGTCAGACATACCCTGGGTGAAGTACTTGATGGCGTTAGGGTACAAGTCATCAGCCAGGTAGATGGCCAGATCGGCACCGTCAGTGAAGATCTCAAACTCGTGATTATCGTCATCATCATCCTCATCCTCCTCATCCTCCTCATCCTTCTTCGCCTTGACCTCCGTCTCCTTCTGCTTAACACCAGCACGACGGGCCGCAAGACGGGCCTTCTCGACCTTGTGCTCCTCGTCAGTGACGTCGCGGCCACGATAACCGAACCAAGCAAAGAAGGAAACACAATCCTCAATGGTCTCATCGAGCTTGTTGACGAGAGCCTTCTCATTCTCAGTAGGGTCATTCGTGGTCTTGGGCTTGCCACCACGGGCCTGGTCGTCCTCGTACACCTTGCGGGCAAGGTCAAGGAGACCGTCGGTCAGATCCTTGCCTTCCTTCCAGTTGATGGTGACGGGCTCGGAGACGAAGCCGGACCAGTCGCCCTTGCCGTAGCGGAAAGCAAACTTCTTCTCAATGACCCTGTCGTGAAAGTACTCGTTGTCCTTGAACTCGAAGCGGAAGGCAATGGAGCGGGGCTCGCCAAGGCCGGTCTCGCCGTCCTCAATCTCGTAATGTGTCACCTTGAAGGAGATGAGGGAAGTAAGGAGAGCGGCGGCATCAGTGTGCTGGATGTACTCATTGACGTCAGGGGGAGCCTGCTCGAAGACGAGGGCCCAGAAGTTGGGGATTTTGGAGATGATCTCGTGGAGTTTGTTGTACAAGCCGGACTGGAGCTCAACCTGCTTGCGGACTGAAGAGAGAAGGAAAGAAAAAAAGGTAAATTAGTATTGGGAATTTAGGTTACAAGACGTAGCACAAGACATACTGATGATGTTCTCAGTCTCCTCAAACTCCAGCTCAATGTCAGAGAGCTTCTCAAAGGTAGCCTCGTCGACGATAGTTTCCTCAATAGTCATTTTTGCTAAATTAGACGTGAAGAATTATTAAAATAGAATAAGAACGGCGCAACGGGCAAAAGAAGACAGAAACAAGAATCTGTGGTATTAATGGTGGGTGATGTGGGCTTGATATGAATTTTATGAAAATGAAAAAGAAGAAGAAAAAAGTCAAGAGAGATTTTCCGGGACAATCTGAGACAACAAGAAGGGAAATTTCACTGTTTATTATACTTCTTTGGTAATTACTTTTTTTTTTCTTGTTCTGCGAATGTCCTGAAAGGAATTATATGCTGGGTTGATCAAATAAGGAAGGAGGGGGTAACGGCAGGAAAAAAAAAAAAAAGCAGGTGTGATGCTTGTTGATTGCAAGGAAGGCTGCGTCTGCGATGGCGAATTACATATACTGAGGGAAAGTTTTTTTTTATCATATATTTACTGCATATGGCCCAGAATAATGTAATGGTTTTTATTTTATTTTTTTTCTTGTAGATTCCAGATTTTCTTTTGTGTTTTTCTTTTTTATGGAGGGCGGGTCCCGCAGGACTTGGGATGAATTTGCACGATGGGCGGTCAAGTTACATATATACATGAAGTGAGGGGTCCGCTTTTGGGGATTCGACAGGTACCCAGTGAGCTAATGTTGTTACAGCAATAGGATCTTCGGACAAGATTTTAGAATAGAAAGAGACAAAGAGGAATTCACGATGATGTTGACACTGAATGGGGAGAAATCTGTCGGGAAGATCAGTGGTGGTAGGGAATAATAGGCCGAGAGGGGCGGTGGTGGTGGATGGTTGTTACCGGGGGTAGGCGGGGCAGTGAAGAAGGATAGAAGGCAGGCAGGGCGATGGTGAAAGGGTTTGCCAACATGAGAAGAAAGAACAGCAGAAAATAGCAAGGGAAACTTTGGAATCACATCTCAGAAAACAGATGTTAGTCTCGTATCACATTTTCAGATGCAGAAATCTGGTCACTATCACACTGCAATCTGAGGTTTGCAGTTTTCTACCAAGTGTATGTGCAGATACCCATCTCATGAAGGAAGTTTTCTTGGAGTAAACAGTCCCACAGCAACAAAAAAAACAAGACAAAACAGCACAGCATCCGGGACGAACCTGTTTTTCTTCTATCTGCACATTGTATAGCTTTACTAGCTTTGATGCTCTTTTCTTTCTTCGTTATGGGGACCTTCAGTGGCCAGACCAACATGATGAAAGACTTTTCAGACAGATCATAAAGAGTCTTCTTTTGTATCTCACTTATGCGGTCGTTGAACTGATGAGTGGGCCTGAGATTGAAGCAACCAGGTGTAAAGCGGTGCATTGCATGAAGAAGGTTACATTGCATCTCCAAGAAAATTTCACTTTTTCCACTAGTCAACAACAAATTTTCATCAGTCTGATAAACCAACTCCAAAAGAAGAGACATTATCCAATCAACCTTGCCATCTCTTCACAATACATACATTATCAAGCCATCAATCATCTCCCATAACCCCACATACACCCCTAACCCTTATCACACGCCATCCTTCTCATTGGCCCGCAACCACTTAACTCACAGGCGGTGAACCACGGCATAAAAACGCCAACATCGTCATCGATCCGCACCATCTGTCTAAGCTACCGCTTCCAGTAATCCCATCACACAATGTAATGCGCCCGCGCTACTTGAACATTGCAGCAAATGGCAACCGTCTTGTTCTCCAGAATCGATGACCGATGACCGATCGTCATGAGAGCACCAGCGACCAATCAATGACACCTTTTCGTCCAACGCGATGACAATGATCTGATTCGTCTTTGCCTACCACCTCCATTCATTCACCCACGCACGCACCCACTCACTCATTAACTCATCCCCATTTTTTTTTCGCTTCTCTACCTTCATTTATTTTCATCCATTATCCACCATCTCGTTAGCCCCCTGATTTTATCTTATCCCATCCCACCATGGGCCTCCCCGAGCTTGTCTCCGCCTTGCGCTGGTCTGTAACCCTCGCTACGGCTCCCGTCCGCTGGCTTGCGCCCCCCGTAACCCTGGCTGTTCGTCTGATTGGGATCTTGTTGTCCCCAGTTACGGAACCCGCGCGGTACTTTTTGAGTTGGATTCCCGTGATATTGTTGGCATTCGCTGCCTTGCAGCCGCTATATACCTTTGTAAGTGACCATTTCTCCTTTTTTCTGTCACTAATATATGTCATCCCACGTGACCCTGTGCTGACATGTTACAAATAGCTCGGTTGTGCCGCCATAGTCGGCATCATCACCGGTACCTTGGCCTACGGCCTCTCCACCACCCTAACCGCCCTCTTCCCCCCTCCACTCTCCCGCCCCCGCCCCCTCCACAAAACCAAACCCTCCCCTCCCCCCCATCCTCCCCCGACCTCAAACCCACCGCAGACCGCTGGGCCGTCCTCGGTACAGGAATCACCTTGGCCCAATGGGCGCGCCTTCAACGGCTGCACGCGATGCGTCGGCAGGTTAGCTATTTTGAGCGGAAGACGTTGGCGGGGCAGAAAGCAACCATAATCAAAGATGAAGATGAAGAAAAGAAACCTTCTATTTCAATATCAAGTTGAGACCACAGATATGTTTTTCTTGTTATTTTTTGATTTTTGTATTCATTAATGATAATCCGCTATATCAAACGACAAAACCTACCTACCTACCTATCTACCATAAATAACTGACGCTATCTTGAGCGCAAAACATGACCTTTAATGATGTACAATAGAGTTTCCTCGCTGGCTACAACCTACGAAATCATTACCGTTGGCCCTACCGCCGGTATAAATCCCGGGTATATCCAGCCGGACTCCGACTCCTAGTCCGCCGACTCCCCTCTCTCCCATCCCGCCTCCGCCAATCATCCCGCCTATAATCCCTCTCCTTCCCATCTCTACTCCCCCCATCCCGACTCCCACGATCCCTATCCCGATCCCTATCACGAGCTCTATCACGATCCCGGTGATCTCGATCCCAGTCACGGCGACCACTACCACCACCACCACTATTACCATAGTCAGGAACATACCTATCCTGACCCCTCCCATGTCTGTAGTCCCTTCCGTCACGATCCCTAGGACGCTCCCTACGATCATAATCCCTTGAGAACCTATTCGCGTCAACTTGCTCCGGTGGTCTAGCCGGCAGCCCGCGTTCCCCTCTTGCCCACGCCGGTCTCCGGGGCCCATCATGTCTCGCGCCGCCATTCGGCACCCCGTGGCTAACGGCCAGGGGACCCCCCGCCTTCCTGCGGTCTTTGAACTTTTTGCGGTCGAGCTCATGTGACTCTTCAAATGTGGGCAACTCTGATGGCCTCGCCGGCAGCGGATCCTGCTTAAAATACGGATGCTTGAGGGCATCAACGGCGTTAATTCTCGTCCGCCAATCCAACCTCAGCAACTCCGTCAACAAACTCAACGCCGGCGCCCCAAATTTCTTAAATTTGGTATTGAGATTTCCCGGTCTCAACCTCGGTATCAGACCCTGGGCCCCCGGCAACGTCCGCCACCCAGGCATCGAAGAATCCGTCGGTGTACCCACCAAATCCCAGATAATCTCCAACTGATTCCCGTCAGACTCCCCCGGTAATATCGGCTTCCCAGTCAGCATCTCGCCAAAGACACACCCGACGCCCCAAACGTCGATGGCAGGCGTATAGTTACGCAGTTGCAACAGCAATTCGGGGGGCCGATACCATCTCGTGACGACCAGCCCGGTGTAATGTGCCTTCCCATCTCCATATGGTTTCCCTTCTTCCGGCGGGCTCCCTTGAAACTTACGTGCAAGACCGAAATCTGCAATCTGGAGAATCCCCTTGTTATTGATAAGTAAATTTGCCGCCTTCATATCCCGGTGCAAAATCAACGAATCATGCAGGTACCGGAGGCCCTCCAGCAACTGCAACATGTAACACTTAATCTGCGGCACGGTCAAGTGGATATCCGGGTTCTCGAGGAGCCCCGCGAGATCATGGTCCATGTACGGGGTAATCATGTACATGTTTGGGCGCTTTTTTTTATCGGCGGGCGGCGGCTCAATGGACATGTCTTCGAGCTTGAGGACGTTGGGGTGCGAAAGCATTTTGAGGAGGCGAATCTCTCGCAGTGCGGTAATGGGGAATCCATCGCGTTCATTATGCATGATGATCTTCTTCATGGCCACGAGGAGGCCCGTCTTCCGATTTCTCGCCCGGTGAACCTCGCTGTTATGCCCCCTTCACGTTAGCATGCGCGCTTTTTGAGCCCTGGAAGTAAAAGACTGCAAGTAAACACTGCACCCAGTCTCCTGAGTAGGGCCGGAGTCTACTCTGCACACAACTTACCCGAATGTTCCCTCGCCCAACTTCCCCAACACCTCCCACTCAGTACTTCTTGAGCATCCCTCAAAAGAATTTTTTGGCCTTGCATGCGTCTTTGCAAAAGCCAATTCCTCTGCCGTCGCAGGAGGAAACATTGACATCGTGGACAACTTTTGTTTCCTATCGTACTTTTTTTTTCTCTCGCTCCCAATCGTCGTGACTCGATATAATGAATACTTAAGTTCAATAAATGGCGACTCGGCGTCGAAGTAGGCAATAGTGAAAAATGATAATGAAAAAAAAAGACTTGTCAGGTGTGAACAGTGAACAGTAGTCGGTAAACCACAAAAATTCACGACTTGAGAAACAATTTACGCGACGTCACGGCGAGGCTGAAAGGCTCGCTCCTGCAAAATAGACAGTGTTGCGCTCAGTTACACGGTGCGGGAAAACTGTCTGCACACGAACCTCTAATCCTTGTTACTTTGCAAAACAACTTGGTCCACTTCTTGAACTGCATCTTTTTTTATTCTATCTTAGAACCTTTTGTTTCCGTAAGAACAAATGCTTAATTATCATTACCTCTATACAAACCGACCCCATATACCGAGTAAGAAAAACCAGTAGTAGTCAAAAATGAAAGAAAAAAAAAAGCCAAGAAAAGAAAATGAGTAGAAAAAAAGAACAAACAAAAAAACATAATCCCTCTATCAAGTATATCATTTTACCTCTTACGTCTCTCTTCGTCAATATCCTCCCCAATCTCATCAGGCTTCCGCGGATCCACAAACGTCATGACTCTCCGATCGCCATTCCGCGCGCCAACCGTCACCCACACATGCTTCAACAAGGTGCCCGACGGGTTAATCTCTCTCGCCCCGAGCCATCTCAACCGCTCGTGTCTGTCAAAAGAGCTATTACCCAGGCCACCGTTGGAAACCCATTCTCTGACAATGTTCCTAATGAACTCAATCTTCCTTCGGAAATCGTTGGCCTCGGGGATATCTTTCAGCTCATCAGGGATCTCCGGTCGTCTCCGCGACGTCGAAGACGCCATGCTCGAGGCTGCCGCCCGTCTCGACGACGAGGGCTTGTTAAAGTTTAAGAGAGTCTGCAGCGGGTAAGACAGCATGCTCCTCTCATCAAGAGCCTCCTCATCCATCTGGCCCGTTTTCCGCAGCTTTTCGGCGGCTACTTGAGGGAGATGCCAGAAGTGACACCATGTACCAGTGGCATCAAGGACAATTTTTGTGTGATCGGGGAAGTTGAACTGTAGGTGGCCGTCGCCAAACACCCAGCACCCGACATCGCCGAAACGCTGGTAGAAGGTAACCAGATCGGCTGGGGCTGGCGGTGGTGTCGATGAGTTGGCCGAGTTAAGGGACAGCTTCTCAGACAGCACAGCCGCTAGCATGTCGTCAGTCGTGTCAGCATTAGGCTGCATACCAACCGGCGGCGGAACATCATCACGACCGTAAGTAATCATGTAGTTGGCGAATTTTCTCCACAAGATAATGCGTTCGCGCTTTCTGTGGTGGTAGACATCACGCCCGGGCTCCAACTTGTTGGGAATGCCGTCAATCACAGCCACGCGGAATGTTCTGGGGTCAATAGCCAGACGAGTCAGACCGGCCTCCCCATTGTTCTCCACCAAATGGATGGGCTCCGTCATGGGCACATGTTGCAAGCGATCGGGGTAAGAAGGGTCATTCCGTCTCAACATATGCTGCTCCGCCTCGGGAATCATCATGCAAGCCGGCGGCAACATTGCCGTTTCGCCATTAGCGTCCAGAGACGTCGTTGTCGGGATGGCCCTGAGGACACAGCCAACACTGCCATTGTTGAGAATGTAACCAAGACCAAACTTGTTAGTGTAGTCGACCCATTTCACAACGATTTCGGGAGCAGGAGGAGGAACGGCTGTCTTGGAGGTGACAATAGCCATGGTACGAGCGTTGAGAGCACGCTCAAGCTCGGCTTGCAGGGCCTGCAGGCGAGCCAACACCAGGTCAGGCTCTGACTCCGGCACCGGAATCGGCCGCTCGCTTGGTCCAAACAGCGAAGGTGTCGTCGATCCACCGTTGGATGCCAACGAAGTCGCCGAGGAGGCCGCTGGTCTGCTAATGCTAGTGGCCGTTCGTCTTGACTTGGATGATGAGCTCGAGGTACCAGAGCGCTCCCGAGTTTCCCTAGAGTCTTTTTCCCTCTCTGATCTCTGCTCTCTCGCCTCGCGGTTCTCTCTTGCACTCTCCCGCATCTCACGGCGCTCTCGAGACGATGTTGATGATTCGCTAGCCGCTGAAGGCTCCCGTTTATGTCTTGGTCTCGATTGAGCATACTCAGCTGCGGGCTCCGTAGAGGCAGCAGCGGCACTCTGCACTGTAGTAAAGCCCGAAACCGGGATATTCTGCGCTCTTTGTTGCGCCGCGAAACTCTGAGGCGGTTTTCTGATGCCATTGCGAACCGGGGTTTGACCAGCAGCAGCCCGTCTTTCCAGGGCTTTTTGCGCCGCCCGTTCGCTGGCTTTTTGCTCGCGCTGGAACTCCTCGAACGGTCTGTAGACAACATCTTCGGCAAGAGGAATCATGGGAGTCAACCCAGCCTTTTCTTCAGCAGCCATCTCCTTCCATACTTGGACAATCTTAGGGGGCTTCCCGTTGTTGCTTTGGGCCCCTATATCCCAAGAACCTACTGAACACTCAGTGCACAGGGTGCTGAAGTTTTCGATAGTCTGATTCTGTTGGACAATGGTCATCTCCTTGATGTAGAACTCAGGCTGTTCTGGAGGGAATTCACGCAACTTGGTCGACATCTCACTGGCTAGGGGCATATAACCAGCGCGGAAGAAGGGATGAGCGACAATGACATCGGGCTCGGGGCGCAGGTCGGCGTCGGTAAGCATAGTAGCGACGACGTCCTGGGCCTCGAGACTGATGGATTTGCCGCCGTTTTCTGGGTTGGGCCACTCATAATCACGCTCGCGGGCTCTGCGGTAGATTTCGTCGGTGGTGGCAGATTGGAAGGGAGGTTTCGAAGTAAGCATGGCAAACCTTGAGAGCGGCGAATGTAATTAGTAGGCAGATCCAAGATGGTACACGTCACTCTCGCTTGCAATACTTACATGATGATACCCAAACTCCAGATATCGACCATTTGGTCGTGACCCTTTTTGCCCTTCTCGAGAATCTCGGGCGCAATATAATTGGGCGTACCACATAGCGTCGTCCGACGAATAGTGTGCATATCCGTGCCCGTGACCACGAGCGCCGCCAAACCGAAATCACCAATCTTGGCATTCATCCGGCTGTCGAGGAAGATGTTGCCCATTTTCAGGTCACGGTGAATGATACCCTTGTTGTGCATATACTTGATGGCACCGGCAATCTGCACCGAATAGAAACGGACCTCGGGCTCCGTCAGGCCTTTACGGCGACGGACCATGTCCATGAGGGAGCCGTTTGAGCAGAGTTCGAGAACGAGGTAGGTGCAGTTTTCGAAAGCAAAGGCGCGCAGGAAGTTGACAATGTTCTTGTGCTTCATTTTAGAGTGGATTTGAAGCTCGGTTTGGAACTATACGGATGGATAAGAACTCATTGGTTAACCACCACGCTCATCGACAATAGGCATAACGGATTCAACTCTTGTATAATGGTTTTCTTGAAAACTCACCTTTTGCTCCATCTTGGTTGGCATCTTACTTTTCACCACCTTCAACGCATATCTCTGCTTCGTATCCATCTGATGTCCTACATAACACAACGCAAACCCACCCTTCCCCAGCATCTTTCCCACCTGATAAACCAAGCCATCAGGGCTCGTCGTCGATGGCGGCTCCAGCACCTGTGGCGGCGGCGGCGGCGGGTGCTCCTTGTTGGCACTCTGCTTCACGCCGACCTGGTGGGCCTTGGCTGCGGCGGGATCGGCGGCTGGTTGAGGCATCCGTTGGGCATTTGCTGAGCGCGGGAGGAGGGCGTCGGGGGCGGTCGCTTGCAGTTGGATGTCGGGTTGGTGGGGAGGGCGGGTTGTGGGGAGTGGGACTCGCTCGGGCATGGCCTAAGAGAGGGGAGGGAGCGAGGATGAGAAGAGGGTGCTGTTCTTTTTTTCGGGTGTGTTTGTTTGGGGCCGCAGCGGGGGGGGCACGGAGGATGGTGTTTTAAGACCGGGATGGCGAGTAGCAGTGGTGGTGATGGTGGGTGACAAACGGGTGGGAGAAGTCGGTCGGTGGGTTTTAGTCGAGGTTATGGAGACAGGGTCTATGCGAGCTGGAACAGGGGCAGCGGCTATGTTAGTATGGAGAGTGTCGCTAGCATGTGTATGTGTATGTACATATGTCATGTACGTATGGGCTTTTCGTCCTTTTGGGCACGCAGAGGTCATAAACAAGTAGTAGACAGGGCGTTTTCTTTTTTTTTCTGTCTTTGGGCCTGGATGGGAGTTGATTACAAAGATGCTCCGCCGGTTCTGACGGTTGCCGGAGAGACTTTGGCCAAAGCGATGAACCAAGATAGATGGCAGATGCAATTTAGACGCAGGACAGTGCAGGGCAAAAGCAAGATATGGGAGAGGGACTGGGGATAGAGAAGAGAGAGAAACGGGGGTGAGGCCGATAGGTTTATGCGTTATAGTGGTACAGAGAGAGAGGACTGAATAACCAAAACAAGCAAGAAAACAAGAAAAAAAAAGATTAAATTTCCGTGAAGATTCCAGTATGACAATATGCTAACAAGCTGATTATCGCAAGTTAGATATAGATTGTGTGCCCTTTCGTCAAGTAAAACCTCGACATAACCCAAGATTGTGAAAAAAAAAAGGTTGAAATCTCTTTTTTTTTTCCTGTCCTCTGCCCCCCTCAGAAAATTCTCACAAGCCGAACGAGGAAACGAAGTCAGGGCATCTATCCGCAACGGGCAGTAGCAATTAGAATAGAAAAGTGCAGCAAGGCGGGGGACACTATGGAGAACGGAGAATATCCAATTGATGGTAATTACCACAAATGTATGTGGGAACATGCGATTATGAGATTGTGGTG
The DNA here is from genome assembly GCA_030294605.1 of Ambrosiella beaveri. Lineage (NCBI taxonomy): Eukaryota > Fungi > Ascomycota > Sordariomycetes > Microascales > Ceratocystidaceae > Ambrosiella > Ambrosiella beaveri. Next base: position 73,696 of record JARQWA010000091.1, read on the forward strand.
ATTGGAGGTGCAACTTCTTTCTTGGCTTATGGGGGTGACAGGGGGATTTGTGGCGACTTCATCTGACGTGGATAGGTCTCAACCTCGTGAGGGTGGAAAGATGGTTAAGAAGATGATAAAAAGTGAGAAGGCATCAAATGGTGATGGGAAAAGCACATACCAAAAATAAGTGAAGTTGCGTGTCCGTGATGTCTATCTTTTTCTTTTGGGTCGGAGAGAAAAGTGACAATGTCTGAGTTCCTGGGTGAGTGGGAATAATAGCTCTATACTTTGTTTGTATTGAGCGAGATCAACCACTTTTCAAACTCGCGGGCAACTTGGTGACAAAGACAAACAAGCTTGTCAAGTCAAGTCAAGTTCAAATAACAAAAGGAAGAAGATGGCCTTTCTGTCATTTCTCAACAACGAACAACGCACAGATAAACACACATATATATGTATATAAACTTTCTTTTCCGGCCTTAGTTCACTAGCTCAACGTCTTGTTTACAATGTTTACAATAATCCCAATTGTGCTATGTATATAGCTATTGTTATTTGTTAGCGGTCCCTGAGCCGAGGGCGCAACGCTAGGAGAGTCTAGGAGCAGTTCTAGTGAGCTGGCAAAAGCCGTGTTACTAGTGAGAGCTCGGCGGTAGGAGTCGTCGTTACTAGGGGGACGAGCAGGAAGGGGGCAGGCATGCAGATGGAAACCCTTGGAAACCCTAATTTTTAATGGCACATTGCGGGGATTGAAGGGTTTATGGGCGGAATGATCAGGGGTAAGCGGGGCATGGAAAAAATTATGGAAAGTAGTGGCAACCCTAATGTTTGTATGAGATGCGCCCGATTGAAAGGGGGGGAGTATATGTGACAAGCATAGTAAATGATGCCTAAATGTAAGATAGTCAATACTGTACAGTAATTCCATTGCCACATCGCAAAATAAGACAAGAGCAACGACAACAAAAATGCCTATATCCCACAAAAATCGCATCCTTGGCGGCCTCCTCGGCCTTCACACCGGCGACTCCCTCGGCGCCACCGTCGAATTCACATCATGGGCCCACCTCCGCACCACACACCCACATGGCCCCCGCGAAATCACCGGCGGCGGCCCCTTCAACTGGGCGCCCGGCGCCGCTACCGATGACACCAATCTCACCATGGCCGTGCTCCGGGCTTACGTCTCAGAGGCCAGAAGATCTAAACAGGCGCCGGTCGAGGGAGCAGGAAGAGAAAGGGAGAGAGCGAAAATCATTGCAAGGGAGGCGGGATGGGAAATGGTTAGGTGGCTGAGGGGCCCGTGGGGGGAGAGGGAGGAGGGCGTCCCGCCGCTAGATGTTGGCACTGCAACGAGACTCGGCCTGGAAAAATTCACCCGGAGCAACGGGGACCCCGAGAAGGCCGGGGCGGGCCCGGGGGCTCGCGGGAACGGGTCGCTGATGCGCTGTATACCGACAGGACTCTTCGTGACGGAGCGCGCGCAGAGGATATGGGACTCGTGGGTGATTTCGGGGGTTACGCATGACGATGTGGTTTGTAGGGTGGCGTGCGTAGTTTACAATGAGATGGTGGCGGCATTGGTGGAGGGGAAGAGTGCCGAGGAGGCGGTTGAGGAGGGATATCGAGTTGCGCAGGAGCTTGAGGAGAGGGAAGGGTTGGAAGGAGGAGTTATCTCTGCAGGGATTATATCAGCCCAGGAGATCCACCTGGAGACGTTCATCGAGATGGACCCGAAGCGGCACTCGATGTTTCCCGGGGCGGCCTCGGGATATGTGCTGGAGTCGCTGTGGCTGGGGATTGCGGCGGTTGCGGATGGGCGGGGGTTTGAGGAGGTGTTGGTGGATGTGGTGGGGGTGGGGCGGGATACAGATACGAATGGGGCGATTGCAGGGGGGCTGTTGGGGGTGAGGGAGGGGGCGGGGGGCATTCCGGAGAGGTGGAGGGGGGTGTTGGAGTTTGGGGGGGAGATGGAGGAGGTGGTGGAGGGGTTTGTGGGGAAGGGGGATTAATCGAGAGGGGAAGAGTGGAAGACGGAGGATTGGAGGACTGGAGATGGCGGTGGGGGTTGAGGAAGACACACGAGGTTATTCAAGGACTGGGAGTGGTTTGTTGGCTGTTGGTCGGGTGGTGGTCTGGAGTTACAAAGGAAGAAGGCAAACTTTTAAGCTAAATTACGATAATGCTGGCTGGAAGTCTGTGGTTAGATGTACAAACACTGAGCGAAATGGCCAGAAAGATATAAACATTATCTGAGCCAGTGATAAGGCAGTGTGAGAGTAGAAGCTTACAGAGGGCTTGTCCTTGGCTGTGTATTTGGCCGGGTATCATGTATCGGAAAGTTGAATAAAGTTGGATAAGCTTGATTGTGACAGTCACGCAGTTTAAAAGAGTAAAAAAGATCATGATTGTCACTCAATAAAGCATCCGACTATCCGACCGAGAACTTTATGAATATAACCCGATATACCAATCACCGACACCGACAGTCAATACCACTCCTTTTATATTACACGTATACATCCAAATTGACATTTCCTCACCACTTAATCCAGCTCGTGGGCTCTCAAAGTTGAGCATATACAAGGCACATATAGCCTGGCGAGATTACCTGACATCAATGGGCGGACGTGACGGTGATATTGACCATCGACACCGCTTTCGGCTACCAGTGAGGCCAGTCACTGCAAAGTCAAGGGTGTTTCTGTCATTCATTTATGTAGGGACAAACGGACGAACGAGATGAAGACAGAAATGGAAAGAGGTTAGGATTGACGGAGGATGGAAGGAAGCCATGTGAACGAGAGAATTAAAAAAGGAAAGTGACAATGTTGATAGAAGAAACAAAGATAGCCAGGCAAAGTAGTCTAGATATTGTTTGACCTTGGCCCAGGGAATTAGCGGGATTATGGCATAAAGATTATCTCTCGTATTTTTTGCTTCTTGTTCTATTTGGGGGATATTCTTCTTGGACTTCTTTCATATGCTACGGGCTCGGTTCCCGAATCTTCATACGCCTCACAGCCCGCACAGCCAAAGATTGCCTACGACTGAAATGTACTTATGTCTCTCCCAAATATATCATTCCCATCCTACATCCAAATATCCAAATATAGCCATGTCCAAGCCTTTTCATGACATCCGTCCTTTTTTTTTTCCTTGTTTGGATTTATACATTAGATATGTCTCTTCTATCAAAAAACTATCCGTCTCAATCTTCTTCAAACCAAGCCTAGATACAAAGATGCCCCGGGCACGCGCTTACTTGATCAGACGCTGCTGGACGTTGAGTGCTGCTGGCACCGGCAGGGTCGGTGGGCGGTGAGTGGAGAGATTGCAGTTTATGCTTGGATACGAAGATGGTTTGTGTGTTGGGGGGTTTGCAAGAGAGACTGAGTGGGGAAGACTTGGGTGAGTCCAAGTGTCAGTGTGTCTGTGCAGAGAGAAACAGAGACCAGAGATTGCAGGCAGCGTGTTCCTGGAAATAATGAGGGGTCCAGATTGGAAAAGTGAGATAATGCCAAGAAAAGAACAGAAAACAACGACAATGCTTCTGAAGCTGTGCTCTAGATAGTTTCAAGTTCTTCAATACTGGCCGTCAGGGACAAAGACTACCAAGGTTATGACTAACGCATAGATGCTTTTTTTCTGGGTAAAATCTCTGATGATTTCTGAATATATTTAGAGCTTGTCTGGTTTGATCTTAACAGCAAAGGCGCGGCGGCGAATTAGATGCAGACCAATGAACGCGGAAACCCGGGGGCACGTGTGCTGTAGGTACAAATAGAGAGTAGTAGCGGCGGATTCGCACTTACATGAACGGTGGGGACGGGGAAAGAAGGATTGGCGTTGACATTGACGTTGTATAGCAAAAAAAAAGATAAAGCCTATACAACAATAACCGGCATAGTCGGCCCGGTCACAGTTGTACACATTTCTAGTATATTAAAAAAAAGAAAAAAAAAAAGAACAAGAAACACAGTCATACCTAGATCTCACAATCTCAGCCCAGGTTGCGCCAGATACGCATGGTCTCCGAAACAAGCTCTCCATAAACACCACCACAATCTTAACTTTCCTCCCCCATCCGATCTTGCCATCCATCTCCACCTCGCCTGCCGCTGCCGCTATCCACACCAGAAACATTGCTTACACTCTCCATCTCTGTAAACCAACACCCCCCTCCCCCCTCAGTCAGGGCACGTCCCCACCCATCACAACCCCCTCGTCCCTCGTACCTATCTCTCCGAGTAACCCTTCACCACCAGGAATCCCATCACGATATATATAAAGGGTCAACCCTCCTCGCCGTTTATTATCATTGCTGGTCTTTTCTTCTTCTCTCTCCAAGCTCATTGCTTACGATCACAGTTTGCCTACACACAGCAACGATCATCCACATTCTTTTCTTCCTTTATACTTACTAATTACTCTCTTTTTGTTTTTGCTTAGGCACCTTACATTCTTTTTTTTTTCTATCAAGCATTTTTACATCATATATACCTTATCTTGACCATAATCACCCTGAAATATATACTCTATCTACGATCACCATGAAGTACTCATCTTTCGCTGCCTTTACGGCTGCCCCCGCTATTGTCTCCGCCGCCTCCGGTGGCCTGACTGTCCTGACCATGAACGTCGCCGGCATCCCCGAGGTCCTCCAAAACAACGACATCCCCGGCGACAAGACCACCAACTCGGCCTACATTGGTCAATTCTTTGCCAAGTACGCCTACGACGTTATCAACGTCCAAGAGGTAAAGCAGGACTTATACTATAACCCTTAATACTAACCCACTAACACATTTATGCTTAGGACTTCAACTACCACGCCACCATCTACGACAACGACAACCACCCCTACCGCACCCCCACCTCCGGCGGCGTCGCCATTGGTTCCGGCCTCAATACCCTGTCCAACTACGAGTTCATCGACTTCCGCCGCATCAAGTGGGACACCTGCTCCAACGCCGAGGGCGCCGACTGCCTGACGCCCAAGGGGTTTACTTTCATGCGCGTGCGGATTGCCGAGGGCACCTATATTGACATGTACAATGTGCACACGGACGCCGGCACACAGGATAGTGATCTTAAGGCTCGCGCGGCCAACTTGAAGCAGGTGTCGGATTACATTAATACGTGGTCGGTGGGGAATCCGGTGGTCGTCTTTGGCGATACGAACTCGCGGTATACGCGGACGGCTGACGGCATTACAGTGTTTGCCGACGTCAACGGGATGCAGGATGTATGGTATACGCTGGTGCGCAATGGGGATGCAGCGGCCGACGGGCTATGTGAGAATCCGTCGCAGACGCTCAAATGTGAGATTGTCGATAAGGTGTTTTACCGGGGGGGCTCTCTGCTGGCGATGAACGCGACGTCATTTGACTATGTCGGGGACAAGTTCCTGCAGCCAGATGGAAATATTTTGTCGGATCATGACCCCGTGCTAGTCAACTTGACCTACACGCAGTCGGAGACGCTCAAGATATCCGATCTCTACGGGGGCCCCCACGGGCAATACTGGTTCAACGATGCCCCGCAGCTGGCCGCCATCTCGTCGCGGCCAAAGGTCTCCGAAATTGCCCTTGCCGGCGGCAACAGAATGGACTCGGTCAAGGTTGTTCTATCCGAAGGCACCACGTTTGCCCACGGTGGCGACGGCGGCTCGGTGTCCAACCTGATGCTGGGGGCCAATGAGTTCTGGACGCAGGCGGACCTATGCCAGGGGAAGTACAATGAGCATACGCGCATCTTTTATGTGAAGGCGACGACGAACTTGGGGAACACAGTGGAGGCGGGAAAGAGTACGGATGAGTGTGTTAGTTATATTGCGCCGAGCGGGTTTCAGATTGTGGGGTTTGCGGGCCAGCGGGGGGATGAGGTTGATCAGTTGGCGGTTATCTATGGGCTACAGTGAGCGGGAGATGTAAATGCTTCCGGTTTATTGGTAGGAAGTAGATGGCTGTGAACTGATGTTATCTTGATACCCCCCGCCCCCCCCCCTCCCTCTCCGGAGGGAAGACTTGTCATGTGCTTATGGTTTGTTCGTCTTTGCTCGTTTCTATATTTACCTTGGATTTCCAATCTGAATGATGTTCTCTGAATCTCAATTTACAATATTGATACCATCCTAGTTCATAACTGTCTTACATGCTAGTGAATGTCGTGCTTCCACCCTTCCCCCGTGTAACCACCCATTCGGTATCCTTCTGGAACTTGCCGAAATCTCATCTGCATGAAATTGCCCCTATCTCATTCATCCACCCATGTTCCCGCGTGGCTTAGATCTCATGCCTTGCCAATGACACTCCCGCTTCCAGAACCCACCTCTGGTCAATCCACCAGCACGAGCCTACTCCCCTAAAGCGCCTCTCAAAACGCCAACTGTCTCAGCTTATTGGGGATAAGAAAAGAATTACACACGCCCTTCATACAGATCATTGCAGTGATCACATCGGCCCGCTGTCCCTTTTTTTTAGCCGGAATCAACCCGGCCCTTCAGAACAATAATCTGCCACCTGCCCGGAAACCAAACGGGCCCACTTGATAATGTAACCCTAACTCTAAACCACTGAGCCCTACATATCAATATATGCCTAAACGCGTAGCCCCACAAATCCACGTCGCGCCCGACGACATCGTCGAGTCGCAGTGGCCAAAAAGGGAAAAAAGCAAATATATTCATCAAGAGATTTTAAATTTCAAGCAGACCAGCCAAGAGACTATGAGCTTCTTCCTGTCTTTTGCAGGCCGATTAATTGTGACAAAGCCAGTCTATTGGCTCATTCTACCTCATCTTTTTTTTTCTCTTAGTGCCAAGTTGCCTCATTAGTTCATTCGTTGGTTACCTGAGGTTGTTCGACTTGGTTTTGACTCAAACGGAGCTTTGACGTCAATTTTGACAGTAGCGTAACCGATCTCTCGGAACCGCTACCAAACCCCCGGATCGACACCCACCGACTTGACCGATCCATCCATCTCGAATACATACTTCACAAAAATACCACAATGTCTACGCTCAAAACCCCCGCTAAGAACCCCCCCTCCGCCAAAAAGCCCACCCCCTCCGCCTCCAAACAATCCAACATCCTCTCCTTCTTCGGCAAAAAGTCCGCCTCTTCCACCCCCACCCCCCTCGAAAAGAAACCCACCGTCCCCTCCCTCCCCAAAGACACCGATAATGCCCTCCACGAGTCCGTCAATGGGTCAAACGGAAACGCCCTTCCGCCACTCCTCAAACGCAAGAAGCCGGTTCCGCTCAAAAGTAGCCCACCGCCAGCGCTGAGCTCGGATGTCTATGGACAGAGTAGCCCGGTGCGTAAGGGGAAGAAGAGGCTGAATTATGCCGAGAGCTCTGAGGAGGAGGATGGTGATGTCTTTGAGAGGATTGAGATGGCAACGAAGAAGAATCGGTCGCGGCAGCGGAGGGTGGTGGAGGATGACGAGGACGATGAGTTTGAGGCCGAGGATGCAGAGGCTCCCGATGATGGTAAGTCTTAAGGGGAATATACCGAGAGTTTAATGCTGACTAATCGTACCACAGACGATGAAATGGACGACTTCATTGTTGACGATGACGACTCTGACATCCCCGCTCGCTCCACCAAGAAGCGCAAACGTGCTGCCTCAAAACCCAACCCCCCCAAGCGCCCCAAACACGTCCAATCCCCATCTCCTGACTCCGCCGACATCCCCTCTGAAGAAGTCAACTCCCGCCTCGACAACCTCGACCTCGACGCCATCCCCGCCGGTGCCTCGTGCGCCCAGTGGGCCTTTGACCCGGCGAATCCGGGCGATAAGCCGGTGACAAGGCCGGATGCGAGGAAGCAGCCCAAGGGCGGGAAGGAAAAGGCGTACAAGAGTGAACCCGAGGATCGATATCCGTGGTTAGCAAAGATTCTCGACATGAATCGGAAGGCTCCGGGGGATCCAGAATATGACCCGTCGACCATCTACGTGCCGCCGGGGGCCTGGAACAAGTTTAGTCCGTTTGAGAAGCAGTACTGGGAGATCAAGCAGCGGCTGTGGGACACGGTTGTCTTTTTCAAAAAGGGGAAATTCTACGAGTTGTATGAGAATGACGCGACGGTTGGCCACCAGTTGTTCGACCTGAAGTTGACGGACCGGGTCAACATGCGCATGGTCGGTGTGCCTGAGGCCAGCCTGGTCCAGTGGATCAACCAGTTTGTCGCCAAGGGATTCAAGGTGGCCCGGGTCGACCAGATGGAGAGTGCCCTCGGCAAGGAAATGCGGGAACGGGATGGTGAGAAAAGCGCCAAAAAGGCGGACAAGATCATCAAGCGAGAGCTCGCGTGTGTCCTGACGGCGGGGACTCTGGTGGATGGCGGGATGCTGCAGGATGATATGGCGACGTATTGCGTGGCGATCAAGGAGGCCGTAAGCGAGGAGGATGAGGCCGGGGAGAAGATGCCGGTGTTTGGGTTGGCATTCGTCGATGCGGCGACGGGCAGTTTCTATGTTGCGCAGTGGACGGATGACGTTGACCTCACTAGGTTTGAGACGTTTGTGGCGCAGGTGAACCCCCGGGAGCTCATTGTCGAGAAGGGAGAGCTGTCGACGAAGGCGTTGCGGATATTGAAGAATAACACGGGGCCGTCGACGTTGTGGAATTGGCGGAAGGGGAACGGTGGGGATTTCTGGGAGGCGGAGACGACAAGAAGGGAATTGAAGGCCGGTGGGCACTTTTCGGAGGAGGCTGGGTGGCCGCGGGTGCTGGAAGAGCACAAAGAGGATGACGAGCTGATGAGTGCTCTTGGGGCCTTGATACAGTATCTTCGTACGTTGAAGATGGAAAGCTCCTTGGTTTCCCAGGGCAACTTTTCGTGGTATGATCCGATTCAGAAGAACGGAACCTTGGTCCTCGATGGGCAGACACTCATCAACCTTGAAATCTTCTCCAATACTGTCACCGGGGGCCCCGAGGGCACGCTCTTCGCTCTCTTGGACCGGTGCGTGACGCCGTTTGGCAAGCGGCTGCTGCGCAACTGGGTGTGCCATCCGCTGTACAATGCAAACAAGATCAATGAACGGCTGGATGCCGTTGAAGCGCTGGATAAGGATCGGGAACTGCGTGATCAGTTTACGGGGCACATGACCAAGTTGCCGGATCTCGAGCGGTTAATTTCGCGGATTCACGCCGGCAGTTGTCGGGCTGGGGACTTTGTCAGGGTTCTCGAAGGCTTCGAACAGATTGAGTACGCTGTTTCTCTGATGGCTGAGACAAAGACCCTGAGTGCCCTGATCAACAAGTTGCTACAGGGGATGCCGAATCTCAAGAAACCACTCCACTACTGGGAGACAGCCTTTGACCGGAAACGCGCCCGTGATGATCGGCTGATGATTCCCTCACCGGGCATCGACGAGATCTTTGACGACTCGGAGGCAACGATCTCGGATATCAAAAAGCGCCTCAATGCGCTGCTAGACGAGAAGAAGACGGAACTTAAGTGCCGGAACCTCAAGTTCACCGATGTCGGCAAGGAAATCTACCAACTCGAGGTCCCCAAGGCCACCAAGGTGCCGGCCACCTGGCAGCAGATGTCGGCGACGTCCTCGGTCAAGCGATACTACTTCTCGACACTGACGACGTTGGTGCGTGAGCTACAAGAGGCCGAGGAGCTGCACGGGCAGATTCTGAAGGAGAGCACGGCGCGCTTCTGCCGCAAGTTTGATGAGAACTACGATACGTGGTTGGCAGCGATTCGCATTATTTCGCAGCTGGATTGTCTGGTGTCGCTGGCCAAAGCGTCGGCGTCGCTCGGGACTCCGGCATGTCGGCCGAAATTTGTCGATTTGGAGCGGTCGGTTGTGCACTTTGAGGAGCTGAGACACCCGTGCATGGCATCGCATGTGCCCGACTTCATCCCGAATTCGATTCATCTCGGAGGGGAAAAGGCAAACATTAGTCTGCTGACAGGTGCCAATGCGGCGGGTAAGTCGACGGTGCTGCGGATGTCGTGTATTGCTGTCATTATGGCGCAGATTGGCTGCTATGTCCCGGCGATCTCGGCGACGTTGACGCCAGTGGACCGGATTATGTCGCGGCTGGGCGCCAACGACAATATTTTTGCGGGGCAGTCGACGTTCCTGGTGGAGCTTGCTGAGACCAAGAAGATCCTCTCGGAGGCCACGAGTCGCTCCCTGGTCATCCTGGACGAGCTTGGCCGTGGGACCTCCAGTTACGACGGTGTCGCCGTGGCCCAGGCGGTCCTCCATCACGTGGCGTCACACATTGGGTGCACCGGCTTCTTCGCGACGCACTACCATTCGCTGGCCACCGAGTTCTCGGGACACCCCGAGATCACACCCGAGCGCATGGCGATCCACGTTGACGATGCCGAGCGGCGCATCACCTTTTTGTACAGATTGGAGCCGGGCGTGGCCGAGGGGTCTTTTGGTATGCATTGTGCAGCAATGTGCGGGATTCCGAAGAAGGTTATTGAGGGGGCAGAGGAGGCGGCGAAGGAGAGTGAAGTTACGGGGAGGTTGAAGGAGCGGGTGGAGAGGGAGAGGGGTGGGGGGTATTTGCCGTTGGGGATGCTGAGTGATGTGGCGGGGTTGCTGAGGGGGGAGGTGGGGGGGGGGGGGGGGTGGATGTTTTGTTGAAGGCCATTGAGAGTATTTGAAGGGGGCAAGCGTAGAGGGGATTTAATTATATATTTATGATTGTTTGATTGTGGAGTTTTTTGAGTTTTTTTTTAAGAAAAAAAGTACTATTGAGTCGTGATGTATTGTGCTTGTGTGACGTAGGTTTATATATAAGTCTACCCCCTGTTATCCCACAACCATTCAGCGGGCCCCATTTTCAAAATCCCTATGCCATCCAAACCCTAACCCGAAGGCCACCACTAACCACCATCATACAGTTCCATTGTTGCCTTTTCTTTTTGTTCATCAAAGTCACAAACAGTCAACCGGAAAACGACAACGACAATAACGACAACGACGACAACAAATTATGAGAATCGCCGATCTCCTGGTTGACCTGGCGTCGCTGGCCGCTGCGTCAAAAGCTGTCGCGGGCAAACATGCGCGGTTGCGTGCGGGCCAGTGGGAACGGTATGCCGCGGGGTCCTCGGTGGTTGCCGGCGTCAAGGAGGCGTCCCGGCGGGCCACGGCGGCCGCAGCTATCGAAGAAGTAACGGCGGCGGGGAAGAAGGACACCGTGACGGCGGTGGAAGAGGAAAATACGGTTAGTTTGACACCTGGGACGGCGCAACCGGTTAGGCAGGGGGCGATCTCCCCGTTGGTGACGCCGTCGGGGACGTTCGCGACGAATCAGGATGTCCTGTCGCGGCTGAGGCAGGCGGAGGGGTTCTCGCGGCCAGTGACAGCGGCAGCACCGATGCGGATGCCGAGGTTAGAGCCGGTGACGGAGGTGACGACTGATAAAGTGGCGGAGGAGGGGCCGGAGGGGCTGAATGTTAATGTATTTCATACGAAGAGGGGGAGCGGGTTGTTGGGGGGGGTGAAGACGATGGCGGGTGGGCAGGCGGTGAAAGTGGTGGGTGTCGGGGCCGGGACTGGGGAGAGGAGGCCGCATCCGTTTGCGAATAATGTGTTGCCGGGGGATGGCAAGAAGAAGGTGAAGGTGCAGGAAGAGAAGGAGGAGGAGGAAATCGCCGGAAGCAAAAAGGTGGACGAGATCAAAGTTGAGGCCGAGGTGAAGCCAGTCATTAAAGAGGCCAAGGTGACCCCCATTGTCCCCGAAGAAGCGACGCTCGTAATCGAGACGCAACCAGTCCAGGCCGCCAAGCCTACGCTAATACCGCCAACCCCCGAGCTCAACCCCATCCACCAAACCGCCCACGCCCTCCGTGAATCCCGCATTCCCGCCACCCGCCTCTCGCGCCTCTGGAACTACTCCGGCCTCGCCGCCTCCCTCGCCGGCGGCGCCATCTCCGAATCCCTTTCGCGCACCTTTGGCGCCGGCTCCTCTGAGGGCTCTCTCCTCTTAACGCCCACCAACATGGAACGGCTGGTCGGCAAGTTGTCCCGGATGCGCGGGGCCGCGTTGAAGTTGGGGCAGATGTTGAGTTTCCAGGATACAAAGATGCTGCCGCCAGCGTTGCAAACGGTGTTGCAGCGAGTGCAGGATCGGGCGGATTATATGCCGGCGTGGCAGCGGGATCGGGTGCTGGTGGGGAACCTCGGGAAGGATTGGCGAGAGCTGTTTGCTGAGTTTGAGGAGACGCCGGTAGCAGCAGCGTCGATTGGGCAGGTGCATCGGGCTGTGTTAGCGGACGGGACTCGGGTGGCTGTCAAGATTCAGTTTCCGGGCGTTGCCGACTCGATCAACTCGGACCTGGACAACCTCAGCATGCTACTGACGGCGACTAAGCTGTTGCCCAAGGGATTGTATCTTGACAAGAGTATTGCGAATGCCCGGTTGGAGCTGGGCTGGGAGTGCGACTATGTCCGCGAGGCCGAGTGTGCCAAGCGGTACCGGGAACTGCTGGCCTGTAACGCCGGGTCCTTCATTGTCCCGAAGGTCCACAAGCAGGTGTCGGGCAAGCAGGTGCTAACGATGGACTGGATGGATGGCACGGCCGTCACGCGCATCAAGTACCTCACCCAAGAACAACGCAACTGGATCGGCTCGCAGATCATGAACCTGTGCCTTCGAGAAATCACCGAGTTCGAGTTCATGCAGACGGACCCCAACTGGACAAACTTCCTCTACAACCAGGACGCCAACAAGCTGGAGCTCCTCGACTTTGGCGCCTCACGCGAATATGCTCCCGCCTTCATCGACGCCTACTGCTCCCTCCTGCACGCCGCGTCCCTCGGCGACCGCCCGGCCGTCCACCGGCACTCGCTCACCCTCAGATATCTCACCGGCCACGAAAGCAAGCCCATGCTCGACGCCCACATCAACAGCATCATGACGCTGGCGGAGCCGTTTATGAAGACAGCGCCGGACGTGTATGATTTCCGGGGGCAGACGATCACGGAGAGAGTAAAGGGATTTATCCCGGTGATGTTGCGAGAGCGGTTGACGCCGCCGCCGGAGGAGACGTATAGTTTGCATCGGAAGTTAAGTGGGGCTTTTTTGCTGTGTGCTAAGTTAGGGAGTCGGGTGGCATGTCGGGTGATGTTTGAGGAGTGTGTGAGTCGGAGAGTAGAGCTGGCGGCGGCGAGGCGGAGGGCAGCGGAGTAGACATGTATGTACGATAAAAGAAGAGAAAAGAATTGTATTTTTAGATTCATTCATGCCATGTATTAGATTAAATCCATCATCCATATTCAAAACACGCAAAAACCGTATACTACAAGGTATCATCATCAACATCACCACCGCTTCTTAAACCCCGACCCTCCGCCACTCCTCCGCTCTCCTCGCCCCACTCGCCTGTCCAAAAACACCAACTCCTTCTTCTCCTTCCCCGCCACCTTCTTCCGCTTCCGCATAATCGCCTTGTCCACCTGTTTCTTACCCATCCCCTCAAATTGCTCCACCAACACCTTCTTCTTCAACTCCTTCCTCTTCAAATAATACGGCCTTTTCCCCTGCGCCACCAGTTCCTTCTCCCGCTTCTTGTGCTCGTCGATAATCTTCTGCTCGCGCTCTTTCCAGTCCTCCGCCTTCTTCTTCGACTCCAGGACGAGTAACTCGCGCTTCATCCGCTGTTTCTCCTCCTCAGTCTTGACCTTCTTGATCGCTATCTTCAACTCGGAAATCTCCTTGGCCCGATACTCGTTCAGAAAGCCATACGCCTTCCGAATCAACGTTTCGTTCACATCGCCCGCCAACGGGTCGAACCGCGGGTCCCGCGGCGCCGGCTTATTATACATTGCGAAATCCCTCTTCCTCGACACCGGCCGCTTCGACGACAGTTCCTGCGGCGCATGTTTCGAGGGGCGCGTGGGCGGTTTCGCCGGCTTGGCTGGTTGGGATTTGTTGGTCATGGGGGCGCGGTCGTGGGGGCGCGCGAGGGATTTGGGGAGGGCGGAGGCTTCAGGGGGGCGGGAGGCAGACTTTGAAGCGCGTTGTTTGGTTTTGTCGAGGGCTTTTTGGGCTTTGGCAAGGTCGCCGAAGGAGACTGTGGTAAGGTCGAGGCCAGCTGAGGGTTCGGGGGCGGGCAGCTATAGCAATCGCATTAGCATCATCTTGTGCACAATGAGAATCACCCACAGCAACAACACTTACATCGACATCAGAATCCCAATCGATTTCTTGCTCGCCTTCTTGCTCTTCGGGTTCCTCATCTTCATCTTCAGACCCCGATTCATTGTTCATTTCCTCCGATGGCGCATCACTGTCATCATAATATTGCTGAATCTTTGCCTTCTTGGCCATTGGCTTGGCCACTGCTTTTCTCTTTGCTGAAATACCCATCATTTCTTTGCTCTGTATCGATCTCAACCAATACAGCCCAAACAGCATCTTAACTTTTTTTTATCTAACAAGGTTAAATGATCGACGAAATTCTTTATCGATAATAACGCTCCACCTTTTTGACCTTTTCGATTGCAGGGTTCCAACTCTTGAAATTTTCGTAATTGCCTAGGTTTGCATTTGATTGGCCTCGTTTTCCTTTGATCGGTCAAATCTTGCGTATACACACAGACAACGCAGTTTCAACTTGCTTTGGTGTCTACCCGTCACTCCAATGATCAATCCTCGGAATCTCCTTCAAGTTCATTCCCCGGCCATCAGTTTCCTACGGGTTATACAACTACCCTTCCACCACCACCGCCTCCTCACCACTGAAGCCTCTCCCCCCACCTCCGCTCCGGCCCCCGCCAAACTCAAACCGCGCACCTCCAAATACTCCAACCAACCCTTCGTCTCCACCACCTCGACCGTCCCCCCGCCCCGAAAGAAACTCTCCCTTGACTCACTTGTCATCCGCCGGTATCTCAACGAGCATCTCGCCAAACTCGAAAAGGAAGCCTGGAATGCCCAAATCCACCGCCGCACGGACTACCGCCCCCATCACAACCGCCATGACTTCCGCAACTACGTCATGAAGCAACTCAAAAAACACAACAAATTCCTCCGCGAAAACCCCCAGGCCCTGGCCCAGCACCAACGCGAAATCTCGTGCAAAGAACAACAAAAAGCAAAACTCCATCATCAAGACCAATCTGACCTCTCCAAACCCTACTCCATCCCTAGCGCAGCCTCCGGCGGCGTCCCCAACCCCACCTCCGAATACCTCGCCCAGGCCGCCCTACCCCCCGCCCGCCTCGCCGCCCCCCGCCACATCCTCGTCATCCTCGACCTCAACGGCACCCTCCTGCACCGCGCCTCGCGGAAAAGCCCCACCAAATTCACCGCCCGCCCGCACACCCATCTCTTCCTCTCCTACCTCATCGCCAACTTCGCCGTAGCTGTCTGGTCCTCGGCGCGCCTGCCCAACGTGGAGAACATGGTTACTTCGCTACTTCTGCCGCGCTTGCGCAAGCAGCTGGTGGCTGTCTGGGGGCGCAACAGCTTTGGGTTAACGCCCGAGGATGCTGCATCCCGAGTGCAGGTTTACAAGCGGCTGACCAAGATTTGGAATGACGAGGATATCCAAAAGAGTCATCCTGAGTATGGAAGTGGTGGCCGTTGGGACCAGACGAATACCGTGTTGGTGGATGACTCAATCGAAAAGGCGAGAAGCGAGCCGTATAATTTGATAGAGATCCCAGAGTTTTTGGGTGGTGACGAGACTGGGTTTATATTGCTGCAAGTTCATGACTATCTCAATGAACTCTCATGGCAAAAGGATATATCGGCTTACATTCATAAGACTCCGTTTAAGAGAGATTTAGGATTTACGCTAACGGGTTATCAGTAGGGTTATGTCCCTAATTATGGATTCTAAGTAGCAACCTCACCCTTCAAAAAGATACCTGCTTTCACTGTTCACAATCAATCACATTTCCACGACAAACTCAAACTAGAATATCGTAATCAACGGGACTGGTAGCCCTTCTTTTCATTTTGGTTCATATGCACTCGTCAATCACACCCACCCATTACCTCCCATGTTTCCCGCCCAGCACAGCGCTCCCGGTTGATCATCGTCCTCCGGTTTGTATCCTCACAGTAATGTATATACTCATCAATTGCTACTATCACCATGATGTAAACCAAGAAAAACACGAGAGTTCTGGCAAACAATGCGTGTAGAGTTGTCAACTTTTTTTTTTGGACTTTTATTTTCATTTTTTTCATTCAGGGTATTTTGTTTTGGGTCATCACACGCAAACAGCAATCCATTTATTTGAAGACCTTACCGGAAGCGTGGGCGTACTCCTTGCCATCGACTGTGGTGGGGCGGTCCCAAGACCACATGGAGTCAACAAACTCGCGGTCAGCCCCGTTGGAGGGGTCGAGCTTGGTGAATTCGTAGGACTCGTAGTCGGGAGCGACATCAAAGACGGGCTTGTAGTGATCACCACGGATAACGAAAGCACCCTGTATGACAGAGTTGTTGTTCTCGCCGAAGACGGAAGCGCAACCGAAGAGGTACTTGCGGGAAGCCTCCAGACGAGCGTTGAAGCCACCAATCAGGTTGTTGGACATGAAGGTGAGGGTCAGCTCATCATTGTACTTGTACTGGACCTTCCAGATGGAGTACTCCTTGGTGGGGATGACAGTCTCCCAGAAGTACTTCATGGCAACGGGAGTGTCGTTGTTGGAGTAGTAGCGCTTCCACTCGTCGAGAGCATAGGTAGCTCGAGGAAGAGCCTCAAGGGGGTGCTTGGGCTTAGGGGCCTCAGCAGGCGGCTCAGCAGCGGCAGCGGGCTTGGCGGCCTCCTTCTTCTCCTTCTTGGGGCCATCAGCCTTCTTGGGGGCGACGTTGGTCAGCTTAGGAGTCTCGAGGAGTTCAATGGGAGCGGCAACAGCGGCATAGGTGGGCTGAGCAGTGATGGTAGTGAACCAGCGAGTGGTGGCGGGGTACGCGGCGCGGAACTTGGCGTCGAAGAAGTACTCGAAGCCACGGCTAATCAGACCAGCGGAGAACAGATCGGCCAGGGAGATGCGCTCGTCGACAAGGAAGGTATTGTTGACGAGATGGGCCTCAATGGCAGCGACAACCTTGAGGGTAGCGGCCTGGGCCTCCTCAACGTTTTTCTTGTTGTAGGGCTCACGGCCGAGGAGGGGAAGAAACCAGCGGCCAAGGGAGGGGAGGACCTCGGAGTTGAAGAAGGACATCCATCTCAGGATGGAGGCGTAGCTATTCAAGAAAGCCCGTTAGCACGTGTAAGAACGACCTTACAAAACAATGTAACTTACTCCTGCTTGGTCTTGCCGAGAAGGGTGGTCTTCTCGTTCTGGGAAGCGACTGTGAGTTTGTTAACAAGGGCCTTGATGAAGGATCATATATACAGAAGTGATTGAGTCGCATCTGCGGAGTAAATGTAATAAATGTAAGTGTGCCCTGCCAGCTCAGCAAAAAGTGCACAGGAAAGTGCAATTGTCAAAACGACGATCAGATCAAGTATGTTCTCCGCACGAATACCTCGGACAGGGATAACTGAATATGAAATTCAAAAATCATCACTTAGTCATTCTGTGAGAACCTGTGCTACATCCTCAATTAAAGAGGTTACATCGAGGTTCTCTCTGTATAAAAGGAAAGCGGGGCTATGCACCCTGTAATTAGCTTGTAAATAGAGGGGTAATGAGGTGGGGTAAATGGCGTTTAATAGGCCCTTGCAGGGGAAAAATTGCTTCTCAAGCAGCAGTCCATCAAAATTGTCAAAAGCAGACATGACTATCAAGAAAGTTCTTGGAAGCATTACTCGAAATAACCACCATAATCTCGAGATAAGCAGAGCAAACTTACTGTAGACAGCAATGGCAATGGACTCGGACAGAGTGAAGCCATCCTCAGTGACCAGAGCAGGGATTTTGCCTAGAGGGTGGGCAGAAAGGTGCTCAGCAGAGGCGTTGCCAGCCTCAGGCTCGACGACAGTCAGCTCGACGTTGTTGGCTTTGGCAACAGCCAGGATACCAGTGGTGCGGGGGTTACCCTGAAGTTGAGAAACATGAACATCGTCAGCAATCAGGCCGTAGCAGAATAGCACAATATGTAGAGCGAGAGAGATTAACTCACAGCGCGGGTGAAGATCTTGCCGAAAGCCATTGTGACAATTGTTTACAACTCAACGGGAGAAGGAGATGTGGATGGTGAGAGGATTCTGAAGAGGAAAAAAAGAGAAGAATGTGAGAAAGAAAGAAGAAAGAGCTTTTTTGGCTTTGAGCTCAGAGACTTTTGGGTGGAGTAGGTCGCTTGCTCACTTACTGGGGGAACACAGAGTACCCGCACCCATGTCGGTGGCTGAGCCCTCTGATTGGTCAACATAAATCACGTGCCAGTGGCAGCGCCTAGCAAGTGAGGCGTGAGGCTGAGAAACCCGGAATGACGGCCGATTTTTTCGAGCAAGGTTGAGGACCCGTCCACCGCCCATCGCCACACCCGACGACCCTGCTGCGCACCCGAGCCTGTTGAAGTTCTGCCTGCGATTACCCGCCCGATATCTTCGGCCGCGAGCCTCCCGAATCTCCCGAATCTCCTGATCGATTTTTCCACCCGGGCTCCGTTTTCCCCCGCTGCACGTCATGAAGGCTTTTGGCTTCAGCGCTCGCCAGCTGCGCGCTGTGCGCATGATCAGGATCCCAGTTACTGTTCCAGCCGCCGTCCGCTTCAATTCTACTGCCCTTCCATCTTACGATCCTACCAATGATCCCTCTGCCCCGGTCAACCCCAACCTTCCGACTGGTCTCCTTCCCGGTGGCAACAAGGCGCCTGAGAACCAGGAGCGTCAGCGTCTGATTGAGCCGGAGTTTGACAATTTTGGCCGGCCCAAGATCAAGGCGGCCACGCCCATCGACCTTGAACAAATCCACCATGTCCGTATCATTCCGGCATCTCCCGGTTACTTCTCTCGTCACCCTTTCTTCGCTGAGGGTCTCGTCGAGCTGCATCAACTGCTCAATTCCTACCGCCACCTCCCCCAGACTTCTGCCCCTGAGGTTCAAACACAATGGAGAACACTGGAGGACTACATCTCCGTCACTCGTGAGCCTATCCGTGCCGTCGAGTACAAGCAGGCCATCGACATGTGCGAGCAGCTTATGCGCATCCACCCGGCCGTCATGCCGAAGGAGGTTCGCCTGGTTCTGGGTAAATGGAAGGCCGACGTCACTGAGTCTGTTGAGTATCGGCGTCCCCACAAGATTGACCAGTTGGGCAGATCATTGGGTATTGGCAAGAGAAAGTCTTGCACTGCGCGGGCGTGGCTGATTGAGGGTAACGGCGAGGTCATAATCAATGGCAAGCCTATCATTGAGGCTTTTGGTCGGATCCACGATCGTGAAAGTGCCCTGTGGGCTCTTCACATGACCCAACGCATGGACAAGTACAACGTCTTTGCTATCGTTCAGGGTGGCGGTACTACTGGTCAGGCCGAGGCTTTGGCTCTGGCCGTCTCTCGGGCTCTCCTGGGTCATGAACCCGCCCTGAAGCCCATTCTCAGAAAAGGTAAGATTACACCGACCTTCGATGACATCATCAGTCTTCTTGTGACTTGTACTAACATTGAATGCAGCTGGTTGTGTTACCCAGGATTCCCGTACCGTCGAAAGAAAGAAGCACGGTCACGTCAAGGCCAGAAAGATGCCCGCCTGGGTCAAGCGTTAAAGAGGCTTGCTTGTCACTCTTGTTTTCTTTTGTCTTATATCATCCTGTTTTGCATCGGGCCCTGGAAGTGGCCCATACTTGAGGTCTGTCATGAGTTCTGTACGAGTAATGTCTCAATTACATCAGATGTCGTAGGCGTAGTGGGTAGGCACATGTGGTTATAGGGAATGAGGTTCGCTGTCTAGGTCAGGACACCGGATGGAGGGAAGAGGTGGCCACTTCTCGAGTACAGCCTCGAGGCGTATTGTATCATCTACTGCACTGTTTTCATACCAACTATATATGTACTTTTATGAAATCTAAGTTCGTTGTTTGGTTTTGCACAACTCTTGAGTCTCTATGTCATGTTACCTTGTGTCACCGTTCTGCCGATAGTTCAACCATTGCCATGCCATGATTGGCCTGGACCTAAATCGTATCCTCATACTTTCTTTATTTAGTCATATTTTATATTTTGCGAGTGTTGTTCGTCAACTTCGGGATCGTTGCCCGAATGTTTACAACAAAATCCACAGCAACCAGTCCCGTCCGATCCCTTCAAGCCATACAAATCCCAGGAATTTCCGGTATCCTACCCCTTCAACTTAGCCCCTCCTCCCAGATCCACTGGCAACTTGATTCCACATTCACCGTTATCATGATCCTCCTATTAAATTGCCATCTCGTCCACCATCAGCCATCTCACCCCTTACACTAACGACAGATCACCGCCCCTATGCTGAACCCTACGTAACCTCATTTCCCAACCGTCCGACCAGTACCAAATCGTACCAAACCGTCGGGTTTGCCTTACTACAAAGTTTAATGATCTGCATATTCCGAGGTCGCCCATTGCGGTCAGTTATGGGACTAAGGGATCCCACCGGTAAATATCCGCCGATACACTATAAACAACCCACTTCCCTCAACTGGATTAGGCTCTTCCCCGGCTAGTGGCTATCCCCTGAAGTGATGTTTGTAGACATGTGTGCGTGGATGTATAATGGCATGGCAAACTCAGGAATGGACAAGAGAAAGTGTGAGACATTAAGTGACAGAGTGGGAATTACTAGGTGCACGGCAAAACGATAGGTACTTGTAAAAAAAAAAACCAAAAATGGGCCCTGGTCTCGGTTACAGCGCACTGGTAATTTTTGAACTATAATGGACTATACTTCTGTAGATTTGTCTCCTGTCCTGTAATATCCTATAAGCCTAGGGCTATAACCATATATATTGTAAAATTCAAATGGACAGAGATATCAAAATTTTAGTCATTTTTGTTTAAAAAAATATATATATATAACATGATTAATATCAGCAACAAAACTCTTTTAAAGGGAAAATCAACAAAAATATATATGATAGAGAATTAAGTTAGGGATCCAAATGTAGTCACTATTTTGCAATATTTGTTTTAGTTGAATTTATAGAGAATTTTGAACTTCTGAGCTTTGGACTTATATTTTTTCTAGATTATGTCACCGGGATAAACAGGCAAAAATGAAATTATAGGCCCAAAACACTATGTTTTCAAATGCCTATAATTTGAGTTCTAGAGCCAATAATAAAATAAAAACAATATTATTAAAATCAGCAGATCCAGAGCAATTAAATAATGCTCATTGCATCTTGTGAGTGTAGATATTCATCATTTGGTAGGCCTCTACTTTGATTGACATGAGCCCATTTTTTGTGTTTTTTTTTTTACAAGTACCTATCGTTTTGCCGTGCACCTAGTAATTCCCGACAGAGTTGAGTTGCGCTACAGAGGAACGTTGTCGGACGATGAAAGTTTAGAGGACCCAGAGGGACGGTACTGGGTTTCGCCAAATGAACTGAATCAGACTATCGATCACTGTCCATCCAAGGGGGAGAGTTACTCTTTTCGTAGGATTGTTTACTGGACTGATTGATTCCAAGTTTAGTCAGAGGTGTCAAAATCTTTCTAGTGGGGGCTGTCGAGCGTTCCATGGGGCTCCAGGAATCACACTAACTTGGTGCTCCCGAAGCGACCTTTGCAACTCGGGTGTGTGTATATCCTAAATAATGAGAAATTATCTAACGATCATATCTTATTGAAATATAGAAGTGGCGGTGAGACTTGTGACGCTCATCGTGAAAACTCTGGATTATCGCCACATGTGGTGGTACCGATGGCTAATCAAGTCAATGCAAGTCTGGCGAGCGGGCGAGAGCTGAGTTGCAAGAATATACCCCCCCGGTGTGATATCCCTTGGATCCATCATCGTTCAGCGGTTGTCTTATAGCCTACCACGACATCATAAAGGCTTCTTGGATGTTCCACTCTGTGTTCCACCATGAGCCGGAAAGTTGCCCTGCCATTGAACTCAAACCCTAAATGCGTCATACATCTAACCCCTATGCCGCGCTACTAAAAATTCATGTGAATAATTTGTCGAGTTTCTCACAAACATGACTCCGATGCCCATGCCTTGGAAGACTAATGCACATCAAGCGGGCACGTGTCCCGACAGTAAGACCGGAAGGATCAAATCATTAGATCATTGAAACGCTATCGAGTGTGCGATTTCGTAAAGGCAGGGTAATATTTCTTTTCCGCTAGTCATCTTGCAGCCATGGTACTCATGGAGTTAGGGATCAGAGCTCATGATGATATAAGCTCACATCTTGTCATGACGTTACACGACCTTCTTGCTGTCACAACTTCAAGTGTCCAGTTGTGCTCCTGGGAACTCAATTTAGAAACCACGGAAGTTGTAGAAAAAATTAGCCCTCGGTTCTTTCCATTTGTGAAGAACATTTGCTTCTAGTATATCATCTTGTGAAAATTCTACAGTCACAAAGATTTAACATTGACAAAACTACTCACCGTTTGTGCGAGATCATCACCACTTGTCAACACCCCTCCCCCCCCATCGTCGTTGTCGTAGATGATTGGGAGACCTTGTTGGATCCAGCAACATTAGCTGTACCAAGAAATTTGCTGGTTAAACATGGTTTCCATTCATTTACTCACTCACACATTCACATATCACTGTGAGATCCCGGCCGAGCCTTTCCACCCTACCTGCCCAACCTCGCTTTTCCATGACGATGTTCCCTCCACACCAAGGACATCACGATCCCTCATAAATCAGCCAACGAAAGGCCCCCAATTTGATCTGCTTGTCAAGCGGTGAGCTCAGGTGTGGCTAAAAGATTCCACCCTAATCCCAATCAAGAACCGTTGCGACGTCTCTCAACCATATTGTTGACTCCCTCCTTGGCCGGCTCGAAATCTTGACAGTCATTGGCCGTAAAATATGCTTGGAGCGCAAGGGTATGTACTTGCCCAACTGTAGCCCCTTGACTTTTTTTTTTTCACTTTTTTTTTTTTTTCACCCAACTCCACTCTTCTCTACTTAGTGTTCAGTGCGTGCCACAACCAGGAAGGAGGTAATGTGGCTTGATCGCCCAACCCAAGAAGCGCACAGGCTTGACATCCTTCGTTGGACAGGAAAATCAACGTCGTGTCTTCCCCTTGCTAACTTTGCGCGTGGCAAGGTTCAAGGTTCTAACTTTTTGTATTTCGCCGCCTTAAACTTTTTGTTGTTCCGCTTGTTCAATCGAAGAATTTTGGGGATTCTGGGGGGCTTTGCGTCTCGCCAGCGTTAGCTGAATGCTGCTACGGTGGTCTTCGAGTGCCTGGAGGCACTGAGATCTACTACAAAGTGCTTTGCAGCAGTCTGGTGGCTTCACAACAACGCCAAGTTGTGAATTATTTCTTGATGCGATGTACAACGCCTACAGTCACATTGCACATCTCGATCAGATGTTGCATAGTATAAAGACAAATAACTAATAAATATTGTTAGTATACGAGTATTCGAAGGGCTTAGTTCCTCATGTCGGTTCGGTTTAATACAAGTTCTATCCCCGAGTCCAGCAGTTGTCATCACAAACCCTAAGCCAACAAGCACTTGAAGGAATATCTCGAGCAAAAAAAAGAAGCATTGGATGAATAATGGGCAAGGTCGACATCTTGCTTAAGAAACGACAACAGACCGCCAATATCCAAATGGAACAAGATCCTTCAATATACAACGCCGAGCTGCGAAGAACCCAATCTGAAATTTCAGTTGTTATTTTGTTCGACACGACCAAATGTAAATTCCAAGATGGAAACTTGTAGTAAACTGAAGACATCCCAACTCGCGAGATTGGTCAAATAGGCATTGGTCGGCAAAGCTAGAGCCAGTAACAAGAAAAAAAAAAATATCAGTCTGAGGTCACATTCTACTCCTATATCATGCAAATCCAACGATATCTTGGAGTTCATTGTGTTGCTGATTACATAGCTGACTTGCCGTTTTCATCCTGCAGTAGGCAGCGGTTGAAAGTGGCCCGGGCATTGTTAGTGATGGAATCTGCTAAGTTCACGGCATGACGGGTTGGTCCATGACATGCCCTTTCCCCTCTTTTATCAAGGTTACATGGCATACCATCTCTCCTGTGGTCCACCCGCAAGATGAGTTGTCGGCGATTTGCATCGCTCGTTGGGTAATGCTCCACCAGGCCGATACTTTTGGTCATGCACATGATGGAAACTTGACATGGTCTCAAAAGCATGGCCAAGACCCCAATCTCGAATGAAGGAGCATAATGATGACGACACCTTGTGCCGCTGGAGTATCGGATCAGATTTGGCTCTCGACTTGCCTTTCATACCATCTTCTGTGGTGGTGCGGTATACTCGCCTCCAGAAAGTGTGCCGCCTTGTCTTTCGGGGTTGGATAGCACTGTCACGTTTGGGAACTAAATCACAAAACGGGCAAGCTGATATCTATCGCTAATGCACGCCCTTCAAGAGAGCTGG
Organism: Ambrosiella beaveri; assembly: GCA_030294605.1. NCBI lineage: Eukaryota > Fungi > Ascomycota > Sordariomycetes > Microascales > Ceratocystidaceae > Ambrosiella > Ambrosiella beaveri. The sequence goes on from JARQWA010000091.1 coordinate 98,167, forward strand.
CCTCATGCATGTTTGCTATACATGACCGTATCTAAAATTTCACGCCAACTTGGAGACAGGGAAGCCTTGTATTTGGGCGGAAACAGGCTTTTCCCGTCAGTGATCCTGACGTCCGATGATCTGGGTCATCAGCTGTCTGCTTTGACTGACAGCACGGTTGGAGAAATTCGAGATAAATTTTAAATGGCTGTGAGCGACTTGCCAGTGTTAGTTGGGGGTTTATGAGACTGAGGTATTGGTCGCATATCTTTGACCACTCACGAGAGCAAGTATTCCAACAAAGACACGGAAGCTATGACAGCCGATGCAATGATGGACTTTGGGCATTGAATGGACAGACAAGGCTATATGCCCATATTAAAACTTTGTAGAGGTATCGGGCCGCTCGGGACTGTATATACCACATGCTCATTGAACCCACCAGTTCGTAGGCACTTTACGTCATAATGACAACTACGCTTGGATGTCACCAGGCTCTTGGCTTGTGGATATCAGAATCCCCTCATCGACATCACTAGATGATGTCGCATGTCGTATGTAGTCGATTTATCACATTTCCTGAACGGATAAGTGTGGGCTTCATCCTCCCACGAGGGTCTACAAATCAAGGCTACAATTGTGGCAAGCAGGTAGCCACTACGACCAACAAATTCCACCTAGACGGATTGCATATTGCTTTTTTCAGTTGGTTGTGCCCCGGAACTATCGCAGTAATGCAGGTAATTACCTCACCAATTTAATACAGCCGTATGGTACCTTCCTGTATTAGACTACGTATCAGTCATCAGGATGTGACGATGTATGCAACTATCTTTACGATGATGTCGGTCCCCTTTTTTAATCAAGGTCCATCCCTCTCAGTTCCCCATCTGTTGATCTTGATACCTGCTCTATCATCGCTGTTTCCCTGAAATTATCACGATATGTTCCACGCCAAGGTCACCACCCATCACCACAACACCATATATTTCCCCATCATTGGATCCAACTCAAGTATTCTGTATCGCGACTATTCCATCGTCCAGCCGACCTAAGTGGACAGCCTCGCTTATCATGCATCCATTTCAATAACACGCCCACTCACTCACCAACCCTGGTCGCTTATAGCCTTAGAAGACACTATCACCATTTAGCATTCCAAGCCTGTGTCGGGAAAAATCCACTCTCCTTTACCACTCTCATTCTCACACCAGGTCTCGTCAAAGTCGCTACATTCATCTCCTTCGGTATCAATCGAATGGATGGGTGGCCGTCTTGAACTTGTTTAGCATCAATCTTCGGCATTAACTATTGTCAGTAGTGGTGACTGTAAAATCGTACAGAACTTGCGCTGACGCGCCGATTTATCCATACATAGCAAGTCGTTTGCGCCGATAACAACATTTCGAAGCTCAGACTTCAAACGACTCTTCACATACTTGCCATCTTGGCCAGGGCATACCTACCATAAACAATATCAGCCCACCAGACTGCTGTTGTATTTCTCGAAAAAATTAAATTATTTTTAGCGCAGAGTTTGCGTACAGTAAGTATACTCTCGCCCACATCGAAATATCAGCATAATGTTTTACAAGCACCCGGCCCTAAAGTTATACAGTGGGTGATGTATCCTGGTTTCATGGTTTTTATATCCTGTATTCACTAGTGTTGGTCAAAGTTCTCGTGATACCAAGAATCGGCCCTGGCCTACGCACAACATGTGTTACCAAACCTGGAAGCTTGCACACGCATGTCTTATCGTGACCATCAAACACTATCCTAAGGATCGCTCATCTAGGAATTAGAGTGAAACCTTGGAATAGGCTTTGGGGCATCTGAATTCTGATAACGACAAGATTCAGATCTCAATTCACCCTCTGGGGTTTTCTGACGTTTTCAATTATCAGTTCAGAGACTTGTAGTGGTGTCAGCAACTCCTCGATCAGAAGTTTGGTGCCAATACCTTTAAGCAAGCACGGATACCTGACCCTCTTAGTATTACAGAACAACCAAACATCGCTTTCACAAAACTCGATCTACCTCTGAAGGAAATTCAATTTACCATCGCCGTACTTAGTGAATCACACCGCCACATCACCAATATACGCCACCCGCGTCAATAAACTTGACCCTGTATACACAAGCATTGATATCTAGACCGCGAATAAATTTCTTGTAAGTGGTATTCCCTTGTCATCTCATGCAATATGCCGTCCATCGGACTCAAATGAGGAGTAAAACACGCCATCCGCCCTGTATTACAATGTCATAGGGCATTGGGAACAGACCACCTATTGTTTATATTGATTTTACCCTGAATTTCCCAATCACAGTACATGGATATCATGAACCATTTCAGGGTAGCTAACTTGAGTTGCATGGATCAGACCACTAGTCCCTAATACTTTGCTCCCAAGTTCAACCATAGTACGTATCGAAGTTCTATATCAGGCACACATATTACTTCCTAGTCTATTATTATTTTTAGAGATAACTTATACCAAGTCCATGGATATCTCCAGTCAAGTTTGTTCAATCAGGGTCATTATATGACAATTCTCCCGAAGAAACAATATATATACCTCACGAAATTCAAGGATGTATCGCTATAATTTGATAATGTCCAAATTATCATTAATATTACTACCATTAAATAACTAGAATTTGAAAATTATCTTTTAGCATTGATTTCATATGGTAGATAGCTATAAGAGATTAAAAAGTGTATTGTATCATATTACATACCATTACTAAATAAACAATATCTTTATAAGAGTATAACAACTATAGCCTATCTAGTTTTATAATAATCAGTGTTTTGGCTTAGTATAAATGAAGAATTTCAAATATAAGCCTATATCACTAATCAAAAACTATTAGTTTGTATCTAACAAGTAGCCTGCCCTATACCAATATTCCATCCCATATAGAACTAATGCCACATCTAAATCTATATAAATCTAGGTATCGTCTTTCTTCACACCCTCAAATACATATATACCTCACCTCTACCAAATCAGGAATAGAGCCATCATTTTCTTAGGGGAATTTAAACCAAGATCGTACCAGGCAGTATCATGACAAGAGAAAAAAACTCTATCTCATCATTCCTTCCCTAGATCAAACCCACTTTATTCTAGTATTATTTATCTCATACCCTTTCTAATCCATTTATGTACACTTACTTAGAATCAATGGTGATAACCTATAAATAAATATATATATATATATACCTGTACCCAATATTTCTAATGCTAGACTACATTGTCACATTGTATGAGTGATACTAATGCATAATATGTTGGCACTATATGCTCACTCTTTTTATAGATTCAATACTGCAGTTCGGTAGGTCGAAGCATTGGAAATTGCTTTGCCAGCTTTCTAAAAGCTCTAGAGCTTTAATAGCTGATTTCCTAGTTATATACTACTAACTGACTACTATGTCAGACCTAGTCTACCAATTTCTTTTCATACTAAGTAGCTAAGTCCTTACTAAGCTAGAGCTAGCCGATTCCAGGTTAGAGAGCTTTCTTAAAGGCAGGCTCTAGCACTATACCTAAATAGCCAGGTGGTATAAATGTATAATCTATATTAGTTATCCATTATAGGCCCTTATTTTCTGTTTATTCTTTTTACTTCTCTAATTTTTTTAAGTAGCCATTGATTTTCTCCTTCTTCAATAATATATAAGAAAGCATACTATAAAACCTATATTTGGCCAGTTCCCCATTATTATACTACTATATATACTATACCTTATACTAGGATATTCCTGGTTTTGAGTTTATCATTACTAGCTAGACCTAGACTCTGTAGCCATTATCTACATACTTTAGTATGAAGTTAGAGAATAGTTTTCATCCTAGCTTGACAAGTCCGTTATTCATCAGCCAATATTTCCAGAGTAAATTACTTTCTACTCATCTCTATATACCTCTTTCTATGTCGTATAATAACTGGCTTCAAATATGCTATAACCAAAATACCACTACTTGATTAAGTTGATATTGATTATTCAGCAAGTGGGTATTTAGTCTAGTATTTAGATATACTTATTAGATGTTTCTATTAGCTAGCATATATACCAACATACAAGTTGAGATATGAGAACCCGACCTTTATATTTTTCTATAACGGATTATAATACTATAAACTACCATATTTCCCAGCAAGCCCAAACATAGAAAAAAAGATCTATAGTTATTTAATCTATCTTCTAGTCTATAGTGTACTTTGAATTATATTTATGAAGATAAGGTCCCTTCTCTTTATACCACCATCTTAAATTTTTCATAGTAAGTCAGCTCCTATGACTCTCACCAAAGCTCATCCTATAATATCCCCTATATATACTCAGAATACATGGTTTTAGCACTGTCATTCCTTATTAATTTTGATAGAACCATCATTGAGTAATGATATATAAGGTCATGTTAGCCAAATCTCAGTATAAATGGTATATGTCTTAATCCTAATATTGATACCGTATAATGTCAAAGCTTAGCAATTCCCCCTTATTACTAGATCTCCTATGTCACCTCACTATATAATCATCTCTAGCATCTATCCCTTAATATTCTTAGTATGGTTCTAGCTGCCATGTCAGATGTAGAAATGTCCTTGACTGGGAAGTCTAGTCCATTCACTACCATCCAGGAAAGACTTATCTATAGTTCAAGCTATGAATACGGCTCACAACTACTAACTATGACCTTTTTTCCATACCTATATGTACTATGTGTAACTTACAGTATGAGCCAGTGGGGATAAGTTAGTCTAGATATCCTAAGTAAATCTTGAATGGATCATGTTGGCTAATGGGCTGTCTAACCAAGTTTATTATCTTAGTTTACACGAGAGGTGTGTTTCGACAGCCATAGTAATGACTTGTAAAGAGCATCTCCTAAGATGCCAGAACTTTTTGTCAGACAGGATATCCATGGTAGTACATGTTATCATAACCCTCTCTGCATCTGCAAGTGTATCACTCCACTATAATGGCCCCAGCTAAAGTTAACTGGCCTGTTATATCTTTCCACCACTGCCGCCATTCTGCCTTGTCACTGCATCTGCATGGTGCATTAGAGCCCATCTGCATATCCCCCCCCAGCCATTTAGATGTCATTGGCCTGTCTGCATCATCAGCCTCTCCACCTTACCCCTCGTAAGTGTTGCAGCAGTCGCTATAAATCACAGTAGAGAAACAGGCTGCCTGCCGTGTCTGTTAAGTTTGTCTCTGTCTGCCGCATATTATTTCCTTGTTTTTTCTTTTTTCTTTTTGCAACAGAAACAGTGAATTTGTTTCTCGGGACCAGAAGGACCGGCAGAGAGTGCCACTGAGTTCTGTGGTGTACTGCGTATGTATGTGCAATAGCGCCCGTTATGTATGTGTCGTTTTGCAGCCTGACATATTTAAGTGTCCGGAAATGGTCCTGAATCCAACACTCATTGAACTTAATTCCCCTCATCTCATGCATTTCTTGGAGTTTTGTCAAGCTCGTCCCGCACTTCAAGAACTTCTGGCTCGGGCCCCGCCAGTTCTTCCGTTATTAAACAGCCAAACCTGACATCATTTTCTAGCAAACTTGTCATTGCAATTTTGAGGTCTGATTTTCTAGAGCCCTTCGTCTTATATCTGACAATCCAACAGCCTCCTGCCTGTGCGAGAAACAGTTGCATTTTCCCGTACCACCCAGCTACAAGGCGCTTCCTTGTTCACGACCACATCCCGCAGAGAGCTATATTCAAACAGCCCCTCCTTCTCGTTGAAGAAAAGAACCCTCCCGCCCCCCATTTCGCACCGGCGTGTCGTCTTGCTTTTCTGTTAGCTTCTCTGTTGGCTTAGCTTCGTCCTTTGCACCACTGGTTCGGCCACTAGTGCGAGTTGAGAGAAGCTTCACACACACCTACACCCACATAACGCGCCACCTTGTTGTTGTTGTGCGATCCCATCAAGCCATCACCCTTTTCCTTGCCAGCACATTCCATGTGACAGCTGCGAACCTTGTTTTCCTTGTTTTCCTTTTTTTCCTTTCTTTCCTGACTCCGTGTTGTTTTGCACATTGCTGCATACGACCCGGCTCTGTCATTTTGTGTGTGTGTGTATACCTTGACGACACAGACGCAACCCCCCGCACTGACCTGGTTGAATCCCGTCTGATATATGCATCTTGTCCGACTCAAAATTCCGGTTGGATATATGACAGCGCGATAGATTTTATCGGCTTGTTGTTGGTTGTTACACGTCTACAATCTAGCTCAGTGCGCGCTTGACGGGTAGCTAGCTTTTAGTGCTGTAGTTTTTTTTTTTTTTTTCCTACGCCAACTCCTTCAACCCGGCTTCCAGCTGTTATCAGCAGTCCCCGTTCCTAGCTTCCGTTTCCCGGGGATAGCTTGTGCTGAGTCTTGTACTTTTATACGACTTCCAACTGTCGCAACTGGGGCTTTGTACTCCTTTACCTGCAGAAGCAGCTTCTGTGCCATTGATGCCTCTGCACCTTGTAGCCAATCAGTCATTGACAAAATTCTTTACGTATCGTCCTTACGGCTTCGACTCGCGGCCCCCCC
>JARQWA010000092.1:0-22767 GCA_030294605.1 Ambrosiella beaveri
GGGGGATGGAGGGGTTGTGACAAGACGTGGGGGGGTTTGGGTCGTCGGTGGTGGGATGTATTGGGGTGGAGGGGAATTGTGGGTGATTGAGACTTGGTGTTATGTGTTGGCTCGATTTCGTTGGTGGGTCATGGTAGTGGGAGGTTATACAGAATATAGATTACTAAGATTGGTGCTTTTCTCATTTTGCGCTATGCATGATATGTAGCTTTGGCAATTTGTTCAGGCTGTAATTAAGGGTTAGGGTCACCATGGACATGGATATGTTTACATACGATGATGATCTTGATCTCTAGGAAAAACCCGAACATTATAGTTCATTTGTGTGCTATAAAATGACTCGTAAGTTCGTTTTTTTTTCTATACCGATACTTGTATTCATTGAGTCCAAATTTGTGTTTTAGGGATAGTGTTTCCGTATGGGCCGGAATGGAGGACTCGACTTTGGTAGACATAAGGAGGTCAAGACACACAGGTCTCTGGGAGCCCTTCTCAGGATCGGCCATTTTGTCATATAACTTGGCTTGTAGTGCACCCACTCTAATTGCTTTGATTAGTCTTAATCAGTAACAGAAAAATTGTAGAATTATATTGTGTAAACGTCGGTCCTGGTGACTATGACTACTATAGACCATATTCTTCAAGTCAATACATCGGGATTAGATACTGGAAATTTACTTTTTATCTGTTGACTGAAACAACCGCAAAATCCATGGAAAATTCGGGCCAAGCTTTCGCGGAACCGATTCTCGTATTATTTCTTCGGCGGTCGCCCAACCTGCACCCGATTTGGCAATTGCTATCTAAGTAAGGATATGGAGAAACAACAAACCCTAACCCACATACCTTCCATATACAGAATCCCTCTATCCCAATTTAGTTTCAGTGCATTTCTCATGATTATTGAAAATTTCTATTCATTTTCTTTTCAAATGTACACTGGCTCAAGTGATGTCAGAGATATCACAAGCTGTTTGTTATCAATTTTTTTTTGATATTGATACACTGCACATTCATTTCAAGGTCGGTGAACGTCCGGACTCAGGCTTGACGGTTAATTTTGTTCATCGGTTTCTTTGACCTTTGTATGTCCCACAGGTCTTACACTAACGCCTTAACTGGTGCAAACAATCGCTTACAAAACTGCCATAATCATCAATTCAATCCATTAAAACGCCCTCGATTGGCAAATTTGTGCTCAAGCAACAGTCTGTAAGTCACTTTAACCACAACCTCAACATCTCATCTACCTTATATTCATTTTTACTGGTGTTCCAAAATGACGAGCTGTTGTGTCTGTTGTGTTGGCTGAATTTTACTGACTTCATAACCTGCCTATGCCTTCTAGCTGGCTACCTCTTTGATCTATAGTTTAGCAAGACGTTGGTGCCATTCTGCTGACATGTCCAAGTCTTCGCCTATCCTAGTAACTAACATGTAAAACGCCGAGAAATCTAGGGTTAACCAATATCACTGTCTTTGACAGAATTTTATTTCTCGAGATACCCATCTTTTGAATGGTTATGGATACTTCTTGTTTTGCCATCGAGAAAAAGATTGGGCTTTCCGCTTTAAGTGGCCATTCACTCTCAACTGGTGCCCCTCACACTTTTTCTTCAATTAGAAGTCTCCGGTCTCCACCTCGGTATCTGCTTGCGCCTGGCTCCGCAGCTCCCACTAGCCTTCACACCCGCAGCTGCTCAGATTTGTCTGACCATGCATCTCACCGACTTGCTATCGCAAGTAATCGACAGATGTCTCAGAAAATAAAGACTGCGCGTAGAGAGTCAGCGCATAAGAGCAAGACTTCCAAACGCCAGGAGAGACGGCATAGACTTCGGCGGTTACATAAAGCTGAAAAAGTTTCCCGATATACCAATGGCCAAATCAACCCCCCAAATTTCAAGATAGCTCTCGCGTCTAGATTGAAAATCAGAGAATGAGGGCTACAAGCCTTGATATGATGTCTTTTCAACACAAAGACACAAATAGTGGACGCTCGAGATTGATTGATCAGGATTCAGAGAAAGTGGGGAAGCGAGAGCATTGGTTGTCTGACAATCTCGCCTAGAAGGCGGTCAAAACCAAAGCCCTCCGCCCTCGCTCTACCCCAGACGACAGAAATTCGTATTCTGGACCCGCCAAAAGAGGTGCATACGAAACCTTTTATTCGGCTTGTGATCTTTCTGAAGGGGAAATTCAGGAAACCAATGATCATTTGCCGAAAAGATGCCGCACAATTTCAGATGTTAGAGAGGGTGGCTGCTACCGTCCAAACTACGCTCACCAGACACCCGTTATCGAGAAACATCACCGCCCCAACCAAGGCGATATCGAAAACGGCCAGATGTTTGTTGCTGGGGAATGGCTCGATGAGATGGAGCTGATGCTTCTTTGCATGGAAGTTCTGGAAGAACTTGAAGGGTCTTTTGAGATGGAAACGCGGAAAATCATCAAGAATAAGCAGAGGCAAAAGTCGTTTGAAGAGTACCAGAAGACCAAAGGCCCTGAAAAGTTCTGGATCCCAAAGTTTATGGATAGAGCTTTTCGTCGTTGCGGGAGAGCTGTTGAGAAGCAAGAGGGCAGTGTTTAGGGGTAGGTTTGATGTGTATTAGTTATCGGGACCGCCGGCTAACCGTTAACAGGAAGCTATAAGTCAGTGATCGCCACAACAAGTCTGGGAATAAAGAGTTGAATGATTTGGCTGGCATACGCTCTTAATTCCAATTATTGTAATTCCTCTCCCCTTATTCCGACCTCACCCCATTCCACTGCTTCTTTCATCATAATCACACAAATCTACAAAGCTCGAAGAACACATCTTCTATTGCCCGCAAAAATATTTATTGGAAATGATATCTAGGGCCAGCCTATCGTTCAAACACCAGAAACACTCTATCTAGTACTCGGTCACATCATCGGCACGGATCTGGACGATGGCACGGGTGTCAACAGGGCCATCACGTCTCAGCATGTTAGTAGCTTTAGCTTTTGACATGCCGATGGTCATGGATATAAGCATGGGATGAGCTCATCATGTTGATTATGGCAATATCAGAAATGGTAGTCATCACGGGGATGGGAGTCGGCATGTCCATCAGCGTGGTAGTGAACAAGGTCGTCATCGAGTCGGGCATGGAAGCCATAGAAGACATTATGACGTTGGCAGACTCCATCACATTGGCATCCATCCATCGTGGAAGTCAGCATGGGCATCATGGGCATGGGCATAAATGTGGACATAGCCTTAAGAGCTTCAGACATGATAGACATGTCCATCAGCATTGGCATGGTGGTCATGGTGGTCATCCTATCTTGAATGGTCTTGTCATCCATGGATATTGATATTGATGACATAGTGGGAATGGACATAGTCATCATTATTGACAGGGAATTCGAATGGGCAACGACAGAAGAAGCAGAGATGCCAGCGACAAGAAATACAGTGGATTGACGGGACCTGCGCGTGAAGAGGAGAGATTGGACTGAGGAGTAGAGGTCTGCACATAATGGTATTTATATCTTTCAGACAAGCTTTGGCTCCGACTGGAGATATGATGACCAATTCCCAGTGTTGGACAAAGGCCCTCATACCAAAATACTCGAATCATCAAACGCAGGATTCTCACCTCACCTCCCTCATCTATCCACGGAAGCTGTAACCAGAACGACTGCGGGTATGGACATTCAAGTTGCAAGAATGAACCCCTGATGACAAATACCGGACACCTCCGTGCCTCGCCTGCACTGAAAGTATCAGGACTGTCACCGGCTCCACTGCCAGGCGTGGACTTTGCGGGTCCTTAGTTTCTGGTATCAGATTGGCTGATGATGGACGCAGTGACGGGGGTTATTTGGAATGCTGAGGAGCGGGATTCAGATGGGAGAAGCCCTTGGCGGCAAGAATTTGTACGTCTTTGTATGCATGTGCTCTTACTGACTGTACCAAATATTGAACCCAGAATACCCCATTTTGGGCATTACAAGAGGATGTGGTGAAGTCGACATATTTCACAGAACGTAATATAATCCACCTATGAATATATTTATACTGACAACGCACGAACTAGTCTACAGACAATACTCAATGCTCACTATCTGCAGAACAACATCCGCCATAATCACTGAATCGAACCACAAGCATCCAACTAAAAAAACACATTTACTGAGCAGAATCAGCCCCGTTCTTACGACCGGCACGAACGGCGCCACCACGGCTGCGGCCGGCAGTGTCGGTAGTAAGGGCACTACTGCCTTGCTGGCCAGTAGCAGTAGTCGAAATGGTAGTAGTAGTAACAACAGCAGTAGCATCAGTGCTGCTAGCAGCGTTGCCATTACCGTTGTTCCCCTGACCGAGGCTACCAAAGACCTTGTTAACAAGGGCAATGGCATCCGTGTCGAGATCCTCCTGCTGGTGGCGAACTTTGGCAGCCATGGCATCGGCAATGGCATTGAAGTCGGCAACAGTCACACGGCCGTGGAGCGATGATTTGGCAGCAGCGGTGCCGTTGCGCCCATAAGCATGTTGGCCAGATGAGGTCTTGTTACCATTACCACCGAAGCCAAAAAGGGACCCGAGGATATCAAGAAGGTTGGGCTCAGGAGAGCGTTTGGCCACGTTCTGGTTGACGGGGGCAAAGAGGGAGAAGTTGGCGGGGAGAGCGCCCGACTGGACCAGCGAGGCGAAGAGGCCAGCAATCGAGTCGACCTCGCGGCGAGACAGACTGGCGGTAGTGGAGTTGGAGTTTGAGTCGCCGGTAAGCCCGGCAAAGGGGTCGATGGTCCCGTTGGAGATGCTGGCGTAGAAGTCGTTGGGGGAGATGCCGTTGTGCTTGGCGGCGAATTCACTGGTGGCCTGCTGTTCGGCGGCACGTTGGGCGGCTTCGGCCTCGGCGACCATTTGTTGGAACTGGGGGGGCGATACCGGAGTCGGTGGTGTTGTCTTGGCGCTTTATGTTTGATGAGGAAAAGGAAGAGATGGGAACTTCAGAGGCGAAGGCGGACTGGAAGGCGGCGCTGGAGGCCGGGAGGAGGAGAGAGGCGCGCATTTTGGGTGGTGGGGGATGCGTGATGGTAAGGAGGGGTTTGAAAATGACTATTGAAGAAAAGAAAAGACCGCCAGGGCTATGAGAGAAGAGAAAAGAACAAGAGGTGGATGATATGGGGATAGACTCGAACCTGCGCGTGAGGAGAGGAAATAAAGTTAGGAATGAGTAGCAGAGATAGCGAGCATTTGAATTAGGCCGGTCCGGAGCCAGGCCCGGTGACTTGGAAGTTTCCGAGGCTTACTGTCTTCCCACCTCCTATATCGGTAACATTAACCGCAACACTTTCCATTCTGGCTGTCTCTTTCAGACTCCCGGCAGGTCCGAGCGCCATGGGATGTTCGGGACTGTTTGCTTGTCATGTTGGCGATCGTCGGGGGGGGTTTTTTTTATTGTAATTATGCTGACGCAAGTATTGCCATAACCTATATCAGCAAGTTATTTGATGTGCGTTAAACATTGGGGTTGAGCTGGGAGATTCTTAGATGGCGGGTTTGTTAGATGGCAGGTTTGAAGGTGTGTCTATTTTCATGTGGGTGGTTACATGGTTTTTGTATATGATTCTGGGCCGTTCTGCTGAGATCAGGTCATCTTGTCATGATATTGAAACAACTGGCGGGCAAAGACATAATAACTCAGGCCCCATGCCGTGTTAGGGTTAGTACATCTATTAACATGCACTTATTCATATATCAGTCTCTTTGTTATCGTCAAGGACAACCATCTAACACCGACCGCCATCTATATAGCCTTGCCCTTCACATAAATATCGCATCAAAACATATTCGGGTCCATTCATATATATATATATTGACAATGTCTAATTCACACACTACTATCACCTCACCAAACTCGATTCAACCAAAAGAAACAATCACCTAGCCATCAATTTATTCATCAGAAGCACCCTCCTCCCGGCGCACAGCCCGGACAGCCGCAGCCGCGCCAACAGCTCCACCACGCTTACCGAGAATCCCGGTAGAAGGAGCACTGCCACCCTCCCCAGTAGCAGCACCACTAGACGACTCAGTAGCACCACTGCCCGAGGTGGTCGGAGTAGCCCCGTCTCCGTTGCCAGCACCCCCCTGGGTAAGACCGCCGAGAATTTGCTTAAGAAGTGCAAGGGTATTTTCATCGAGTTCACCCTGCTGCCGACGAACCTTGGTGACAGTGGCATCAGTAATCGCATTCATATCAGCAACGGTGACACGGCCACGGAGAGAAGACTTGCTGGCGGTCCCAGTGTTATTCCGACCAGCACGTCCAGAGCCCCGGGTGGTCCCGTTGCGCGAGGCCCGGTTACCACCAGCGCCGTTGCCAGCACGAGTGGAGTTACGGCTGGCGCGGGTGGAACCGGCACCGGCATCGGCAGTCTCGTTGTTGGCGGTGGCAGCAGCCTTGTCGTTGGAACCTCCGGAGAACAGTGAATTGAGGATGTCGAGGAGGCCGGGTTCGGGGGACCGCTTGGCGACGGACTCATCGTCGACTAGGCGGGTGATCAGGTCCTCGAGGGGGGACCGGCTTTCCAGAGATGACTTGGAAAAAGAAGTGTTGTTGCGATCGGCGCGGCCAGAGCTGGAGCCGGAAGCCTGTCCAGCGACCTTCTCAACCTGAGAGCCGGAAGCATCCTGGGCATTATTGGCACCGCCGTTTAAGAGCGAGCCGAGGAAATCAAGCAGACCAGGCTCGGGAGAACGCTTGGCGACATCCTCCTCGGAGGTGTCGGAGAGAGATCCTGACTGGACTAGGCGGACGAAGAGGGTAGCCATGTTATCGATTTCACGAGTGGAAAGGCTAGTGTCTTCGGAGTGGCGAGTATTGAGGGGGGAGACGGAGGCGAAGACGGACTGGACGGCAGCGCCGGAGGCAAGGAGGAACATGGAGGCGCGCATTTTGGTTGTTTTTTTGATGGGTTGATGGGTTGATTCGGGGAGTAAGTATTGTGTGAACTAAAGAAGCGAATAGGGCCACCAGGGCTTAAAGTATAAGAAACAGGAAGAAGAAATGTGAAAAAGGTGAAAGTAGATAGTGGTGATGGACTCGAACCGGCGTGTGAGGAGAAGAGGAAAAAAGAGAGTATGGGAAATGCGGAGGAGACAACTCTTTATAATCGATTCCTCCGGTGGGGAGACTTGCCGGCTTGGATACTTGGAAGATTGACAATCCTCGAGGATGTCTCAGTCTACTGCCGTTTTCGGTAAGATTCACCAGGAGCCCCGGGCAATGTTAATGAAAGGGTTTTATCCGTTTTATTTGATGGCGATCCCCGGCGCCTGTCTCACGCTGTGGTAGCCAAGAGCCCATCAAACTCGTGCTGACCACAACCTAAGTTTATTTTCTTCTTTCTTTTTTCTTCTCGACCTCCCCCCCCCCTTCCCCCGTCCGCCATTCATGCCTTGTCACATGTTTCTCCTCACCTTGTGACAGACCTCGAAAACGATTAAGGGGGCACGGCGTCAATGTAAATATCTACACATTTCAAGCCGTGTGAGTGTATATATATGCATTTGTCCCGGAGCACATACACTGTATCCGTGAGTCTGAAGGGTTTCTTCTTGGCCGAGGAACCGGCGCTGATCAGACAGTTGGGCCTAGGGGGTAGAGGAACGGAGAACCGAATTTGCTTGTTTGGATGGGTTGGGTTCCGGGGGCTGAGGTTAGGGCACACCGAGACTGGTGTTGACGAGAGGTATGGTAGCTCCGGATATGGTGTGTAAACGGGCGCCGAAGATTTTGAAGATTGTAAGTGTGAAATTGAAAAACCTACTGTACGTCCGACGTTTTGCCAACCATGTCATCAATCACTTTGGCAACTGCCATTTACTTACTGTATAGCAAACTTCGTGATGCTGCCCACTACGCCACCGCTACATTGAATCCCTCCATCTCGATAGTCGCGCTGCCGCCCCCGCTTTTCATGCGACTGTTTGTTTACGGTGATTTCTGTAACATGAATATCATGTACTTGTGCTGACAATAACCGCGATCCCCATCCTTTCCCACCTTTTGAGAAATTTCAATATGGAAAATGTCACCTGTTTGCCTGTCAATATGGCGATCAGCAGGCGGTTTTCCTCTTTTCACTATTGTCTCCCAGTGGCATCAGTTTAAGGAAAGTTTCAAGAGCGGTCGGGAGTTTAATTATTAGTGTGGTCGACGGCAGATCATCATTTTACTGTCAGGAAGTCGAAGTATTGGTGACATAGAGCGGAGACATGTAGTGTCTGGTGTTGAAGACTGGTTCAGCCTAGAGTTTCAATCTACTTGTTGTCACATTTTTATGATTCTATGGGTCTGATATTCATACTGTTGAGTTGACATGGAATCGACAGGTCAACCTTAGACAATCATTCATTAGGGTTATAACAGAAGGTACATAGAATCACAGGTGACAGGAATTATGGGACCACCTCATGTGGATTAGGGTGATGGTTAGGGTAAGTTGATGTTGTTACTACGTAAAAAATACCTATATCCATTGACTCTAACCCTAATATGAGACAAACCACCAAGTCTCAACATAGAAATTCACTAACCTAAACCGGCAAAAAAAATATACATTGTGTTTATTCAATCTGGGCTCCATTCAATTGGACTCTGTCTAATCAACTCTTTTCCCGAGTCTGCATAAAAAAAAATCACAACTAGGTATACAGGTCCATGTCTCCATCTCCCAACAGAAACGAACCCCTTTACTGACCACGGACAGCCCGCATAGCAGCTCCGGCACCAACAGCACCATTCCGTCTAACCAGGTTAAACGCATCCGCAACAGCCTCCAACTTGGCAACGGGGACCCGGCCAAACAGAGACGCGGCACCGTTTTTGCGAGTGTTGTTCCGGCCAGCACGAGCTGTCGAATTGCGACCGGCACGCGAGGTCCCGTTACGCCCGCGGGAAGTCCCATTGCGACCGCCGCGAGCCCGGGTAAAGTTACCCGAGGCGCCAGCAAAGGAGCCGAAGCCAGAAGCCGTCCCGTTGCGGGATCTGCCGGCGCCAACACCGCTGAGGATCTGGTTGAGGAGATCTTGGATCTCAGGAGGCAGGTTGGAGGATTGGCGTTTTTCTTTGAGGGTGGGAATGAGGCCGTTGTCCTCAGCCATGGCGGCGAGGTCCTTGGCGGTGAGGCCGCGGGGGGAGACACTGGAAGCGGTGTTGTTGCGGCCACGGGTGGCGGTGTTGTTCCGGTTGCGGTTGCCGCCGAAGAGGGATCCAAGGAACCCACTGACACCAGAGCCACCGGTGGTCGAAGCCGGGTCGGTAGCGTTGGTGAAGGAGCCGGTGAGAGACCCGTTGGGGTTCAGGTGGCCTTCAAAAACGGAGCCGTTTTTGAGACCGGAAAGGTCACCGCCGAAGATGGCAGAAAGGGCGTCTTGGAGGGAGGAGAATTGGGTGATGCCGCCATTGGATTGGCGGGGTTCGACGGCAGGGGCATCGCGGGGGGCGACGGTGGAAGGGTCGGAGGAGGGGGTAGTGGTGGCGAGGACGGAGGAGGCCAGGGAGGCGACGAGGAAGAAGACGGAGGATCTCATTTTGGTGTGTGGGTGTGTGGGTTTGGGAGGATTAGGGTATGAAATCGAGGGGGATATTGAAGACTGAAGAGCCTTTAGCTGGGATGAATATTGGATAGTGGTAAAAAGAAATTGCTGAAAAAAAAGGCCACCAGGGCTTATGAATAGAATAGAAGTTGAACGGGAAAAGGTTTGGTGATGCGAAAAGACTCGAACCGGCGCGTGAGGAGAAAAAGAAAAGACAGTGACTTGTGGAGAGGAGACTACGGATGTGGTTTTATAGAGAGACTGACGGTAGTGTCTAGCGTTGTTGTTGTTGTTGTTGTCGTCGTCGTCGTCGTCGTGATGCTATTTTGGAGAAATTTCAATTCTGTAACGGTGGTGGTGGCGAGGCGGTGCCTGTCTGTGCTTCGTTTTGTTTGGCGTTTGATCGGGGCGGGGATTGAGGACAGAAAGGGTTTGAGTGTCGAGTATCGGCCGGATATGTAGGTTGATGGAGCCATGATGACGGCTGCTACGATGTCAGGATCACGAACATTGGCGGATGTCAAACAAGAAGATATTTTGTGTATATATTAGTCATTGATGCAGTTTTACAATCAAAATTATCGTGATATTGGCTTCTCAGAGTCCATCATATCGGCTAAACCTCCTTCTTCCCTCTTCCCTCTCCCGCACCGCACCGCACCGCACAGACGACCCACTTTTCAGTTCCCGCCTAGAACACCCTCCTCCAGCCTTGGCCCTTCCTTTTTTTCTTGTCTGTTTCGCATTCTGACTAAATGAGGCTCTGTTTTGTTTTGGACTCGCAAGAGACTGGCGCCGACCGGGAAAAGCTTCGATTCGAACTTGAGGCTGTGGGCGGGGCTGCGAAAGAAAAAGAATAAAGGTTCTTTTGGTGGGGTGTTGTTCATGTGTGGTTCAAAGTGGAGATGAAGGGAAAAACAAGGGGGAAAGAATAGGAAGGAACGAGTAACTGCCTGTCAGTGATCCTACATATTCATTTTGGTGCAGGTGTGTTTTCTCTTTTCTTTTTCCATATGTATCTTCATGATTCAGCCCACGATTTCCAGAACCTCACCCACGGTTCCGGTCATCTGATTCCCCAGGACGAACTACTTTTAATAAACAAACATCGGCTACACAATATCTCCACCTTCAACCTCATTTCTTAGTTTGCACCATCCAAGGGACCATTTCCCCATTAAGCTTAACAAGTTTAACCAGCAAACAACCCTATTTACTTTCCTCAGACGCATATTCCCCGTGGATCTTGCACTTCCCCGGCACCATGAACACCTTCGTCTCGTCTCGACTTTCCCGTTGCATTTCCTCCCGCTGTCCCGTCGGTACGGAACGTCAGTTTCACTGTTGTATAAGGGATGGACAATGTCATGGGTTATCACAATGTGGGTTAGAACCCTAATATTGTTGCTCTTGAAGCAAGTATATACCAAGAAAAGAAAAGGATCCAAGCTCAGGGCCAGAGGTTTGAGCCTAGATTATGGAGGGTCGGTTTGAGTGGGGTTTGACGATTGGCGATCGTATCAATGGTAATGGCTTATTCATCTTACCAGCCATCGTCGGAGTTTGAGTTACTTATGCATTGTCAAGAGCCTCACAACAGCCAAGCATACAGCGTCTACACAAAAATGTATCAAGAAAGTGAAAAGCATAGCCTCTCGAAATAATTCCTCCCTGTAGAACAATGCAATCTTCCCGTCTTACACCGCACCAACTGTCATCACATGCGCCCGGCGTACCAAGATGACCCACTTGAGTCGAATTAAAAATCTTGCCTCTCACTAGCAACTTAATCCGATATGGTCGAGTGACTAGGATATTTCGCTCTCACCAGCTCCAGCAGTTGATCCGAGAAGGCTGGGGTTCGATTCCCCGCATCGGAGTCTGCCATAATCTTTTCTTAGTCATTTTTTTTGGCCCTGTATCTCTTGACATACTCGACCGCGTGCCCCCTCTGATGTAATCGTACTCTGCAATCTTTGATTGACCCATCCGTCGGGCATTCTGTGTCTCCTGTGTACGAGGATACGGCTGGTCCGACGAGAGCCGACGCTGCGTATAAATAAAGAGATCAGAAAACCCCGGAGACGAATCCCCTCATGATCACAAAGACACACGAAAAAGTGTATCATGAAATACCCACTATATATACACGCCATGTTCTTCCTCGGCTTCCTTTAGTTCCCCGTAGCCCTCGCCGCGGCAATAATTGACTTTCCCAAATTGCCCGTCGTCCTCGGGTTCAAGGTCCCACCTTCTCGTCAGGTGATTGACGGAGAGTACATCGTCACGTTATGGCATGAAACTCCGGGCCACCGGTTCACTAGTCATGTTGAGACGCTGGGGTGCTGAGGTGGAAGAGTCGAGCAGTGGACTACGGGGTTCATAGGGTGTTTGATGGGCCTGGGACCAAGAGGTATCATGGGACGTTTACTATGGGTACTTCACACCAGATTCGTCGGGACCCTGATATGAGTGTTTTTGTTTCTTTTTTTAATCTTTACTTCACCAACTAACAATACCTCTTACAAATAGACCCTCCTCATCAACCCAACCAACCCCTAACCCTTCACATCACCAACATTACCTGGTCCCTCTACTCTACCCCCTCCTACCCTCTCTTACTCCCTCCACCTCCCCCTCTCCACCGGCTACACCTACCAATAAAACCCCCACCTCAGCCACCACCAATGGGCCTACCTCCTCGACACCGGAGTTAATGTCTCGCACCCCGAGTTTGAAGGGCGCGCACACCTAGGCTTCAACAAGGTTGCCGGGGTCCCGTTTGCCGATCGAGATGGCCATGGGACGCACATGGTGGGGACAATCATTAGCCGGAAGTGGGATGTAGCGAAGAAAGAGAATGTAATGGCGGTCAAAGTCATGGACAACGGCGCCGTAAGTTGAGTTTCTTCTCTTTTTTTTCTCTTAAAGGAAAAACTCCTTCCTTCTTTTTTTTTTTTGAATAACCTGCTGACTAAGCACAGGGAACCCTCGCCGACTTCATCTACGGCCTCACCTGGACCATTCGTAACATTACCCTCACAAACCGCGCCACCTACTCCCTCATCTCCTTCTCCCTCGGCACCCTCCTCACTAACGCGCTAACTACCCACAATATACACACAATTGCCTCTACGGGAAACTCAGCATTATCCATCGCCTAGGTGTCGCCGGTGGGGAATTCATCGGTGCTTTCGGTATCGGCGCCGGATAATTCGTTTTGGTCGTATATAAATCGGGGGGTGGGGAGGATGGGGAGATGGGAGGTGAGGGGGGTGCCAAAGGGGATAATGGGGTGGAAGGGACGCAGAAAAAGAAGGATTGAGTGGGTGAGGGTCTTGATAGAAAGTGAGGTCTTGTATTCGTCACGGATGAGATAATGGTTATGATTTGCGGATGAAAATTCTCAATTGGAGTTATACTTGGAATCTCATTTATAAACAATTCTACCAGTTCTGCAGTTTGATTTGAAACAATCACTCTCCAGGATCTTTACAGAGCCTTCTCACCCACGACCATGTGCACATCCTCAAATTCGGACTCAAGCTCACTCTTTGGGGAATATCTGTCCACCACTCTGTCTACATTCTTTGCCGTATTCTCCTTGACTCCCCATTGATCACTGTCCTCCCACTTCTTCCACCCGTTGTGGATATCCACACTCTCCATAACCCTCCTCTCATGATCCTCCAGAAACCTCTTGTCACTCAACAGTATTTTCGGCACGCTGTTCTTCACCCCAGCCAGATAATTTGTGGCATCAATGGCAGGTCTCCTGGCCTCAAACATCCGGCGGCCGTCGGTGTCCTGCGAGTACGATTCATTTAGCAATAACGCATGGTAGCTCAACAATTCGGCATCTACCGGTGCCTTTTTGACAAAGCCTTCATGTGCGAATTCTTGAGCGGGATTGAAGAAATCATTATCGTCATTGTTCTGTTTTAGGACAAATCCCGCGCCCGAGACATACTTGATGTATGTCTCCAGCTTCTCCTTGTATTTCTGGAACATATCGACATCCAGCTGAGGTGGCACAGGGCCCATCCGCAGATAATGTTTGGGAATTATGGTCTCGCTGGAGACGGGCCCCGCCCTGATTTCTGTCATCTTCTGGCAGTGGTCTAGTAGTTCCGAGGTGATCTTTTCCGAGACACTCTGATAAAGATGTGCCGTGACCGTGGTGATGCGTTTGGCGTTATCACGTTTGAAAATAAAATGTGTAAAGGACTCGGGATACTGAGAGTATGATTCCCACAGAGCGACGCTGTAGGGGACGCAAACGCGGGCCAGAGCCAGGGCTTCTTGGAGTTCTTCTTGGTTGGAAAAAGTGATGACTTGATAATTTAACTTGGCGCGACCCTGGATCATTTGAATAAATTTCCAAAAGGGGTTACTTTTGACGTTGCCCCAAATGATAATGAGGTGCTTGCGAAGACAGTCGGTGAAGAGGGTTTTGTCAATCGGCTTGATGAGGCAGCTGGAAATCTTGACCTTGACTTTGAAGTTTGATTCTTCATCTCTGAGCGATGTTTGTCTGTTGTGGGGCGCGAGAGGCGACTCGGAGTTCGATTCCCAAAAGTCCTGATCAGAGGAAGATGAAATTTCGCTGGCGGAATCGTCGATGCAGAGCTTGCCATCGGCAGACATCTTGACGGTGGGGATAGTGTCAAGCGATAAATGAGTAGAGTAGTAAGCCAAGCGTTACGGAGATGGATTAGAATTATATATGGCAGATAAAGCGATGATATAATGGCTGTGAAATGTGTTGATTAGTTGGCGATAAGCACTCTGATAAAATGCTTAAAAGACTGACAACGACACAGATTTCAAATAGGAAGATGGTTGTTCGCCAAAATCTGTCACGCCAACTTTCTTTAAGCAAAAATTCTCCATTTTTAAGGCAGGTGCAGAGACAGCTACTTGTTTCCCGATTGGAAACTTCTCTCTTGGTCTACATAAAACGGCAACGACCTCTCCCTTTGATATCAAAAGCAGACCCATAATTCAATAATGATCCTTACCGCTGCCAAATTGGGCAAGTGATGTTAGTGAATAAGTGGGGCGTTGGATCAGTTGGCTGCATGTTTGTCAACCAATCAGCGTCAATCAACTACCCGCTGAAAAAAATTGACCTTGTCATCTAACTATTTCTTTTTAGCCATCAACACATCATCCAGTGATAATTTGTCCATTGCTACCATGAATTTCATAGGTCGCATGGTCACGGCCTTCCTCGGTCGCGCCATCCCGCTACGGCCACTACACACCGTCAGCACCCGGCTAGACCGCTACAAACCCTTCACTGCAAACTTTGATCCCGAACACCTCGAAGAAGCCCGAGAATGGCGTCAAAATTTCACCGAAGCCTCCATACCCAAGGGCGACGTAGCTTATGCCCGATCATCCGGCCCCGGCGGCCAACATGTCAACAAGTAAAGTCTTCAATGGGAACCCTTATTTGTGATTAGGGTTAACAGACTCGTCATTTCTTACAGGACGGAGAGTAAGGTCAAGACTTCGTGGCCGGTACAAGCTCTGATGGGAATGGTTCCGACAATGTTGAAGGGACAATTGAGGGAGTCCAAGTACTATACTACGGAGTCAGACTCTTTAACCTTCCAGGCACAGACGAGTCGGGATCGGGAAGCGAATGCGCAGGAGAATCGACGCAAGTTGATGGAAGAGCTGTTGAGGATCCACGACAAGACGGTCCCTGGGGAGGAGAGTGAAGAGAAGGCGGCAAAGCATGAAGAAGCGTGAGTTGAAAACGGGAGAATTTGATGAGGACTGGTTGGTTACTGTGCTAACGGGCTATCGATATTGGTAACAGAGCAAAGGAGTTTCATGCAAAGCGACTGCGGACAAAGAGGAAAAGGTCTAGAATCAAGGAGGGCCGCAACAAACAGTACGATTTTTGAAGGGCCGGTGGCAGGGATGGA
This sequence comes from Ambrosiella beaveri, assembly GCA_030294605.1. Classification (NCBI taxonomy): domain Eukaryota; kingdom Fungi; phylum Ascomycota; class Sordariomycetes; order Microascales; family Ceratocystidaceae; genus Ambrosiella; species Ambrosiella beaveri. Next base: position 15,523 of record JARQWA010000092.1, read on the forward strand.
CAAGGTGAGTGGTTGTTATCGGTTGATATTATGAGCTGTGCACTGCAGCTTTTCTAAGCGCCACATGCCACCGCGGTGACTGTGATAGTCAATCCCCCGACTCATGTTATATTCCGTTAGCGCAACGCTGGCACTCAATTACGGCCTCTATCTATGGTATCTTGTTGATCAAAATAGCATGATCGTCTGCTTCAAGCATGCAAACAACCCCAATTGGCCCAAGCTGTCGTCAAATGCGTGATGGCTCCGCCTGGCCCGCGGGGTGGAACCTTACTCACCCACCATTGCGATGCACTAGAAGGAGAAGGGTTCTGACAAGGCTTTGTCGCGGATTTGGCATTCTTATTGTTCTTTTTTAGTATACGCCGTCTTGTTCTTCAGCTTTTTTTTTTTTTCTTTTTTTTTCTGGGTTCCTTCCAGAAAACAAAGAAACTGATTTTACCCCTGGCATTGCGGGGTCATTCACTGTCTCACTTCAAAATCCTTCGTTCGCATCAAGCCAAGTCCAAAATCTATCCATCGTCATCCCTATCAATCAACCTCGGAAATCTACCAAATATCATTTTTAGATACTCAATTATCGCAGATACACATCTACATCGGCACAATGGCCGCCCAACAACCACAAAATGGCCAGCCACAACAGCAGCAGCAGCCGTATATGCAGCCTTGTAGATACCAGGTCGGCAAGACTCTGGGCGCCGGCTCCTACTCGGTAGTCAAGGAGTGTTTCCACATTGACACTGGCCGCAAATATGCCGTCAAAGTCATTAACAAACGCCTGATGCTCGGTCGTGAACATATGGTACGATTGTGTGTTTGTTTCTGTGTAGTATGCGCCTCTCTTCTGCTAACTCTTCTACTTCCCGGCCCTGCAGATCCGCAACGAAATCGAAATCCTCTCCCGCGTTTCCATGGGCCACACCAACATCCTCACACTTGTCGACTACTTTGAGTCCATGAACAACCTCTACCTCGTCACTGACCTCGCTCTTGGTGGTGAGCTCTTTGACCGCATCTGCTCCAAGGGCTCCTACAATGAATCTGACGCTGCCGAGCTCATCCGCGCCACTCTCTCGGCAGTCTCCTACCTGCATGACCACGGAATCGTGCACCGTGACTTGAAGCCTGAGAACCTGCTCTTCCGCACACACGAAGATAGTTCTGACCTGCTAATTGCCGATTTTGGCCTGTCGCGTGTCATGGACGAGCAAAAGTTTCACGTGCTGACGACGACGTGTGGCACGCCGGGCTACATGGCGCCCGAGATCTTCCGCAAGACGGGCCACGGGAAGCCGGTGGATATTTGGGCCATTGGTGTCATTACGTATTTCCTGCTGTGCGGGTATACTCCCTTTGACCGTAACACGGACTTTGAGGAGATGCAGGCGATTCTAAATGCTGACTACCGGTTTGCGCCAGCCGAGTACTGGCACGGGGTGTCGGAAGGAGCCAAGGAGTTTATCGGGCTGTGTCTGACTATTGATCCGGCAAAGCGGCCGACGGCACATGAGGCGTTGGCGCATCCGTTTGTCACGGGCGAGGCAGTCAAGGGGATGCATGTGGACGACCGTCTACACATTATCAAGAAGAACTTTAACCCGCGGCGCAAACTTCACGCGGCGATTGACACAATTCGGGCAATTAACAAGTTGCGCGAGGGTCAAAATGTGATTATGAATGCGCGTAGGGGCAAGGAAGGCGGGGCCTCTGTTGGTGTGCCAGCGGAGGAGCGGAGACCGGTGGCGGAGGATGTGGATGTGGTCATGGGTGGGGATCTGGATATCAATAGAAATGTGAATGTGCCGGCGAGTTTGAGACCGGGGGCGACACAGAATCGGGTAGTGGAGACATCCAAGGGGCTGTGGGGGGGTGCTCCGATGGGGAGATAGGGTGTGGGTGCTGGGTGTCTTTTTTTTTCTGGGATAATGTTAGGATATAAGCTGGCCATGTAAGATGTGACGAGTGCTTTACTTTTAATTGATACCACGAGTTTTTGTTGCTAATGTTGGTTAGTGTGTTTGAAGCTGGATGTAGACAGGATGTCCCTCGGCTTTAACCCTAGTGTTATGGAACCCTACTATTTTCTCTGACCACACCTTGTCCGCTCTGTGAAGGATTAAAGTGTTTGCATGGTCATGGACAACTCTTGGTTTCAGACCGACGCCATACAAAGGTGCCAACGATAAGGAGCATATCATTGCGCCTCGTTATACAAAGTCACTTCACATTTCATCATCCCTTGGAGATTTATTCCTGTTTAGTTATAGAACATTCGGGTTCCTTCTATTCTTTTTGTATTCTAGAAAGCGATTGGCAAATCCTTGTATGCGGAGTTTTGGCATAACGGCTATCGACAACGACGACAACGTCACTTGATTTCTTTTTTGCTGATTTTGTCGTATTTGTGCTTTAGGGTTTTGCTGCTTGTTTGCAAACACATGAGACAATTATCACACAATTTTCCAGCACAAAGGTTACGCTACGCTGAGAAATGTTCAACCCTAGGACCCCCGGTGAACGTCAAGCGACAACCCGGGCCTCCCCAACCATGTACGTCCTTGTCCCCTCAATCTCCATCCCATCCCCACCGTACACTGACAAGATCTACCAGATTAACGCCGAGTCTCCGGCTCCGGCGGGCCATCCATCGTAATGACGCCACGCTGGTAGCAAGGATATTGAAAGCGGTGCCGCAACTGTTACATAACCCAGACCACACGTCGACGACGGCGCCATTGTCGAATTCAAATTTGCATCTGGCGGCGTCATTAGGGTACATTGACATTGTCAAGTTGCTGATTAACCTCGGGCACGAGGAGCCAACAATTGCCCTCAACGAACTAAACCAGACGGCCCTACATCTTGCCGCTACCGAGGGCCACACCGAGGTTGTCCATTTTCTGTCTGAGAGTTTCCCCGCCGCCATCACGCGCAAAGACTCGCAGGGCCGCACCCCGATAATGTACGCGGCGGCCTCGGGGCACGACACGGCGCTGCAGATATTGCTGACATATGCTCCCTGTGGCGCAGAGGCGGCGGTCAATTTGGCAGACAACGAGGGGAATACGGCGTTGCATTTGGCGAGTGCGAATGGGGATCGCGGAGTGCTGAGGACGCTGGTGGCGGCGGGGGCCGATGTCGCGAGAGAGAATAAGGGGTTTTGGACGCCGGTTAATTATTCGGGGAGTGTGCAGACGGAGGTAGTGTTGAGGGGGTTGATTCAGGAGAGGAAGAGAGAGGGGGAAAAGAATAGTAGGGGCGGGGGGATGGGGAGGGGGTTGAAGATGAGGTTGATAGGGGGGGGATGAGGATGAAGTTGGGATGAAGAGATGGGATGATTGGGGTGGGAGTAGCAAACTGGATGGGGTTGGGTCTGGGTATAAGAAATGTGAAGGGAGTCTTGTTTCTCGGGGCTGTTTTGTTTCTTTTTCTTTTGTTCATTTAGTCGTTTCTGGAGATATCAACATCAAAGTCTGTCTACTGAATTCTATCGTTTCTGATCATGTGATTATATTCTAACCCCAGACCCTAACTTTTTCTAGTTCAAAATGTACTATCACGGCCACCACCACCGCATGCACTACCGGGCCCAGGGATACTCGCCACCACCCCAAGGAGTTGACTATCTCACCGATATCCCAATCCCAATCCAGCCGTACACTTATTTCTCCAGTCCCCCATATCCGTACGGCCCCCAGCCCAATGTCTTTCATCAACCGCCCTCGGACCCTTACTACACCCACTCTCCTCCGCCTCCTTCAACACCTTTTTGCTACAACTACCAACCGGAACCTTCCTACACCAACACCGGTTTCTATCACCCTCCTCCTCCCCCCATCACAACCAACCACCCCACCCCCCAACCCCAACCCGGTCACATCCTCCTCCACCTCTTCCGCACCCCCCGCGCTCCCTGGCTCCTCCCTCCCAACTCCCTCCCCCGCCCCTCCGAACACGACGTCCCGCTAACCATGTCATTTGGCCGGCTGCTCCGCGACGTCGTCGGGGCGGCTCCCGGGGATGAGCGGAGGTGGAGGGTTTCCGTGGTGGAAAAGGACGGAAAAAACGGAGGATGGCAGAGGGTGGAGACGATTATGGGGGGGGATGAGGAGAGGGTGGGGGGTGGGGGAGGTGGGGAGATGATGACGTTGAGAGGGTTGGAGTGGGATTTGAGGATGGGAAGTAGAAGGGAGGTTTATTTGTGGGCGGAGAGGTATTGATGGAAGGAGAGAGAGGAAGATGGTCGCTATCATTGCGAGACAGAAAGAATGAAAAAGAAATTGATAAAACAAGTTCAATTACATTGGTATATACTATGTATCTTCTGGTATCCATATAAACGTTGTCATCTAACCACCTCTTCCCACCCTCAAGCGTGCTCAAAAAACTTTATCAGATTTTTCAACTCCAGGATTCCCACACCCCGCGGCGGATAGCAAATCCATAACTTCTCCCCCCAAACCCCAAACTTCTCCCGAAACATTGACTTCCTCCCCAACCCCAACCCTTCCACAATCCCCCCAAACGTCTTAGTCAACACCACCCCCTTCGCCCCCCCCAAGTTCGCCCCCACCTCCAACCGTCTCGCCACGCCGGCTCCAAACGTCGCCGGCCCGCCAATTGCTGCCAGCGCATACTCGATAAGCGCCTCGATACTTCCGTTGGCCGCTCCCGGGAAATCCAACGCCCACTTTACCTGCCAACCGTGCCGCGGCGCCAACTGCGCCATAACCACCATCCCGTGCACGCGCGTCGGCGTCTCCGCTACGAAATACCGCCGGTGCCCCGCGTCGACCCACGGGTTGACTTTCGTCAGATGGATTTGGCGGCCCTTGCGATGGGCTTTCCATGAGGCGATGTACGGATTGACACGGGTTTGCAGCGCGTCGTCAAAGTGGACTTCGTGGATCTTGATACCGGTGCGGGTGATACGGCGGGCTTTGCGGGCCACGGGGGATTTCACGGGGGTCCCGGTGCTGTGGTGGTTGTCGACTCGCTGCTCATCGGTGCAGGTGAGCGAGCGCCACGAGTCCTGCACGAGGATGTTCTGGACGGACTCGGAGACCAGCAGCCAGATGGGGGTTAGTTTGTTTTTTTTGAGGAAGCTGAGGAAGGCAGAGATGACTTCGGTGCGCTGGCTGATGTCGCAGAGGGGATCGCCGGTGACGATGGCGAGCTTGCCCTGTGGGACGAAGCCGACGGCGGCGCCCGAGGGATGCCGCCAGATTTGGAAGCGGTCATCGAGCCATGAGGTGTTTGTCGAGTCGCCATAATTAGCAATGAGATCGGCTACCGATGGCAGGGCGACGAGGGGTTTCGAAGTGTCGGCCTCAGGGTGCGGGAGAGCGGGTGGGCGCTCGGGGAGAGACTTGGGATCGCGGTAGAAAAGGCTGGCGTAGCGGATGTCGCCGAGTTCCAACAGTAGCATGAGGATTCTCTCAAGACCAAACCCGGCGCCACCGTGTGGAGGAACACCCGCGTCAAAAGCGGACAAATACTCCTCCATCCCAGACTCGGCAATGCCCGATTCCTTGAGTGACCGTCTTAGGACGGTCGGGTCATGGATACGCTGGCCACCCGAGGAAATCTCCTGCCCCCGCAAAAAGATGTCAAACCCATTAGTAAACTGGACATTTTCCAATTCCTTCTCATCGATTCCCTCCAGTGTGGGACTCCACGGGCACCGCTTGGCATAGAATGGACGGGCGCTCGCGGGGAACTTGTCGAGAATGTACAGGTCGGTGCCGTATTTCTCCTTGACGAGCTGGCCGAGGCGGATCTCATCTTTGGTGGACAAGTCGGCGATTTCAACGTCAGCGCCGTCGGCGCGGAGCATGTGGATGGCTTGGATAAAGGGGATGATGGGGGTGGGGTCGATGGTGACGATGTCGGTGGACGGCCAGCGGGTGCGGACGGTCTCTAATAGCGGAGAGCTCTGAACTGCATGGATGGTTCTTTTTAGTAGTTGGTCTAGCAGGGCTAGCAGTGGCTGGTGGTCCTGCAGCAGGACCATTTCCAGGTCGAGGCCGGTGTACTCGGTCAAGTGCCGATGCGTGTTGGAGTTTTCGGCTCGGAAGACGGGGCTAATCTGTAAGTGAGTGTGTATAACCATGGTTAGCATATAATGAGCTGAACAGGGATTATTCCATTTGTTGTCTCCACTTATTCTGTATCTTCATAATTAAGATGCCAACAAGGTCTTTGTAGAGCCCAAACTTACCTCATAGACTCTCTCAAAATCTGCGCCGATCGCCATCTGCTTTGCTAACTGTGGGCTCTGAGCCAAGAATGCCCTCCGCCCGAAATAGTTCACCTTGAACACTTCGGCCCCAGACTCTGTCGCCGCCGGCTGCAACTTGGGCGTGTTAATCTCGACGAACCCGTGCTCATCGAGCGTCTCGCGGAACACTCGCGTCACTAGTGACCGCAGTCTGAAGAGGGCCAGATTCGCCGGGTGCCGGAGGTCGACGACGCGGTTGGCCATGCGAGCTCGCAGAGTCGCCGGCGGAATGTAATTTGACAGCGGGAGGCGCGTGGTGACGGGGGCGACAACGCGGAGAGAGAGAAGGCGTAGTTCGAGGTGGTGGATGGAGGTCGTCGGGGAGAGGATGGGCGACGGCGGCTGCTGGAGGATGCCAGTGATGGCAATAAGTGATTCGGGGCGCAGACGAGGGATCCAGTGGAGGGTGTCGGGGGGGATATCTTTGAGGACGACCTGGATGGTCTCGAGGGTGTCGCGGACAATCATGAAAGCTAGCCGGGGGCCTAGTTTACGCACGGCAGATATCCGACCGACAATGTGCCCGGGGGTTCCCGGCTGGCTGGTCTTTAGTGAGGATAGCGGAGCCACGCTGAGATCTTGCGGGGCCCCCTCGGCCACGAACTCGCTGGGCTGACTGGCCACTGAGCTTACCGATGTCACCTCTTCGACCCCCGCCGCATCAAAGGCGGCCGAGCTAACCGTTGACGACGTCGAACTCACCGATGATCCTGTGCTTATCCTCTTCTTCTTCTGGTTCCCGGAGTGACTGGTGTGGCTGGCGTTGCGGACATTGGTGAGGGCAATCGGCGAGGTGGAGCCGGGGGAGACGGAGGGGAAGACGGAAGTGCGGGATTCGTCGAGGGATTTGGCGGGCTTGGGGAGATGGTGGTGGCGGGGGGGGAGGATTATGGGGAGGTGGAAGTCGGAGGAGAGACTGGCGCGGCGGGGGGGGGGGGGGGCCCCGGGGAGGACTTCTCGGG
>JARQWA010000092.1:22777-104627 GCA_030294605.1 Ambrosiella beaveri
AGGGCGCGGGGGGAGCGGGGGGAGAGGGGTTGGTCGGGGTGGTCGTCGACGGAGGCGCCGCGGGGGCGTCGGAGGCGGGGGGGACTAAAGTTGAGTGGGGTGGGCATTTTGTTTGTGCTTCTGAAGGTAGAGAGATGGTGGGGTATCAAATATAAACAAGGAAAAAAAGATGGAAGAAAACAGAAAGCGTCACTTTGTATGTGTTGATGAAATAAACAAAAAAAGATTAACACTTGAGATTTGTTGGATATATGCGAAATGGAAAAATATGACAAAAAAAGAAAAAGAAACACAAGGAACCAAGTCGCCACTCGGTCAGATTCTCTTTATATTGACTCTGCGATTTCTTGCATATTACTTTGTTTCCTAAACTCCACTCTATTCACATGGAAAGACTAGATAATCAGAGTAATCCCCGCCTAAACTACGTCACAAGGCATTTTCGGACCTTTGCCGAGTCCGTCCGTCACAGGCCAGGAGTCGAGATCAGCGAGACGGGTCTCGATTTTTCCAAGCATATATTATATACTGTCATTAATAAATATGTCATATGTGTGGCATATATATGGCATGTGGTGTTGGGTCGTTGGGCTCAGTAGATCCCTGCGACGGAATAGGAAAGGAGGATCTTTGGTAGGATCGATTACATGTGAATGTGTAAACCGATAATTACTCGTTTGGGCGAAGAGAAGACCAATGCATTCATAGAATCATCATTTCTTTTGTGTATATTTATGTATTATTTATGTTTTGTCTATGACAATTGACTCCATCTAGTTCTTCTTTACACAGAACCCTGCGTTGCCTCTTTGCCGCTTGCCGCTTACCTGCCGTGTCTTTCGTCATGATAACAGGAATGATAACAGAGGGTTCCTTATTTTTGCATTTTTGTCATTCTTTTACCACCGGCGACAAGGATCCTGGTGAGCGAAGATGATTTGCCTAATTGGGATGTTAGGGTTAGCCAGGCAGCCAGAAATCGCGAAACTGTTGACTTTGCTATGGCGTTCCAGCACTTCCGGTTGTTTTCAAGAAGATACTATTTATCTGATGGTTTCACAGGCTGACATGCATGCATGAGAAAAGAAAACATTTCAACTCCGGGAATTCCGCTGATGGATAAAATCTACTTTTGTTTGGCGGGACGTCAATGTATGAATCAGGGCGTTATTCGGATTATTCGGCGGGTGACGTCATTGGGAGAGGACAGGTGATCTGGCCGATGAGTCGTACCAGGGCCGAGGTTTGCGAGAAGAAGCTGGCGGTGATGTCGGTGTGAGACAGAGTGAACGGGGCGACAAGATGAGTATACACCTCGAGAGATTCATCTTAGTCTCCTATATAATAGGGTCGACACCCAACCTAATTGAGGCTGCACCTTTACTTTCTGGCCCTGCTGCTGACAACAAACAGCAACTGTCAATATATTTCTAGCCGCTGCCTGACTTGCCACTACCGCGGATAAAATGCAACCTCTTGCATCATCATCCTGCTCAAATGTCTTCAGAGTGGCAGTGTAACAGGAACAATGGGCTCATTGTTGATAACATAATGGCGCTTTAGTTTATTTAGCTCTGTAGCTTTTTGTAGAAATGCCTAGTAAATGACAGATTATCACGAGTCCAAGAAAACAATCATAATTACTTGGTGTCTCCTTCTTTTGATAGTCTTGCCACATCATCACCATGTCTTCCTGGCTCCCCGCCTGCTTACTATCAACCCCAGCCAACAACAACACCTCTTCCACTTTTTCCTCCTCCTCCACCAGCCCCCCAGACGACCCCGACAACCCCGACAACCCCCTCCCCACCGACTTCACCACCAGCCTCGACACCCACCCCCGTTGGCTCCTCTCCGCCCGCGCCTCCACCCTCCGCACTGCCGCCTCCCTCGCCTTCTCCTGCATCTCCCCCTTCCCCCTACACTCCCCCCAGCGCACAACAACTTTTTCCTTCGACTCCACCCTTGGCCCGTGGCCCGGCAAGGACGCCATCGCCGTTAACACATGGCTTTCCGGGGTCAGCGAGGCCAAGAAGCCGAGACCAGCCGTGATCAATTTCCACGGCGGCGGCTTCGTCATTGGCTCGGGGACCGACGATCGGATCTGGACGTCGTTCGTGCAACAGGAGTTGGACGCGGTCGTGTTCAGCGTTAACTATCGATTGGCGCCGGGGTATCCGTTTCCGCAGGCGGTGCACGATTGTGTTGATGCCATTGTGCAGATATACAACAAGGCCGACCACCTCGGCATTGACCGGTCGGCGGTTTTCTTGTCAGGGTTCTCCGCGGGCGGATCACTGGCGATGGCCGCGTGGCTGATGATTCAGGAATGGGAAAAGTGGAAGATGCCAATAGACGTACAGAGGCCAGCGATTGCGGGGATGGCGCTGTTCTACCCGGGGCTCGACTGGACGGTGTCGCGAGCGCAGAAGCGGAAAGAATGCCAGCGGCCCGAGATGACGTTGCCAGTGTCGATGACGGACTTGTTCGACTGCAGTTACATCTTTCCGAACTTGTGTCCGGAGGCGCGGCGGGACACCCGGTTGTCGCCGGGGTTGATGGCGGACGAGATGGTGGGGCGGTTGCCACCAGTGCACTTTTGCGTGTGTGAATATGACATGTTGCTGACAGAGCAGAAGGTGTTTGTGGAGCGGATGAGGCGGTTGGGTAAAGAGGTGGGGTGGCGGGTGGTCAAGGGGGAGAAGCATGCGTGGGATAAGCCGATGCCGGTGGCGGTGAAGGGGAGTGTCGGGGTGGAGTATTCGGTGGCGGTGGACGGGATGAGAAGGTGGCTGGGGTGGACGGCGGGGGAAGTGGATGCGGAGAAGGAGGTATTGTCTCGGGAGATTTCGCTGGTGTGATGTAATGGTCAATAAAGACATAGTGTGTGTATGTATGTATTCGTCTAGGTATAGTATCATGAAAATAAATGTTTGTGTATTACTCCGTAGTTACTTCTTCTTCTTCTTCTTCTTCTTCTTCCGTCTCACACATATCACTCTCCTCCTTCTCGGCCCTCACCCTCCACACCACCCCCGCCGCCCCCGCACAAAGCACCGCCGAGGACGGTGAAGGTGGTGCCGAGAGAGGCGGAAAGGATGGTGATGCGGGCGAGCGTGAGGTCCTTGCGGAGTGGCTCTGGGGCGTATTTGGTGGTGAGTAGGTAACTCAGCGCGGGGATGACGATGACCAGCATACACAAAGTTGCAAAAGCTTCAACGGAAACAGCGAGCGAGGCAGCGGCGAGCGACCAGTGGAAGCGGGCCGAGACATACTGAGTGAAGAAGGTGACTTGGGCGGTGTTGTTGGGAGGTCGGCGGAGAGGAGGAGGGCAACTTGCGGGTGGTGGGTGGTGACGTGAGCGAGGGAGGGGCGGAGAGTTGCGGTGGTTTTGGCGGCGTGCGTGGCGAGGAAGCGGGGGTGGAGGTGGGCTGATTTGAAGGAAGGGACGGAGGGGGGGCAGGGTGGTTTCAGGGATGGTGGTGGCGATGAGGCGGCCTAGGGTTAGGATTAGAGCGCCGGTCAACAAAGCGGTGGTGGTGCTGAGAGACATTAATAGGTAGGAAATGGGGTTGGCCACGATCAAGGCGGCACGCATCAAACCTGATTGGATAAGGAAAATTGTGGATCTGTATTCTTGTTAGTCCCACTTTTATACCATCATATAACAACATAGCAAACAACACACACCTCTGCTCCGCCTTAGTCACCTCCGCAACACTCGTCAACACCATCGCCACCAGCGTCATCCCCCCACCCCCCACAAACAAAAACACATTCCCCCCCAAAAACCACTCCACCACCACCAATCCTCTGCCCGCTACTACCACCATCAACACACTCCACCACAACCCGGCCACGATCCCCAAAATACTCAGCCTAATGACAAACCGGCGGCCCACTTTTTCCGCGAGAATCCCGTAGGCAACGCTGGTCAGGAGACCCGGGAGGAGCTCCAGGAAAACCGACCAGGCCAGGAGATCGCCGACGGCCGCGTGGATTTCGGGCCGGTCGCATTGGGTGAGAGGAAAAGAGGAAGAAGAGGAAGGGGATTGCCGGCATATGACGTCGGTGAGGGCTTAGTGAGGGGGGTTTGCACGAGGAATTGGCCGAGGCAGACGGCGGCGATAGTGGTGAGGGAGAGAGTTTGGGTGAGGGGGTGGCGGGGGGATGGGGGAGAAGGGGGAAGAAGGGGGGTTTCTTCGGTGGGGGGTCTTTCGTTTGTCATTATGTTTGTGTCTGGTACATTCAAGATGGCAGTTCTTGGCATGATCTGAATTCATCTCTCTTTTTATATACACACATCACATCTCGGTCTGTCCCACAACGCCAAAACCTTATCACGCCCCACCCCAGGCACCTGAATAAATCCATCCGCCAACACCATCGACATTCCTAATCGGGAAGTTCACCCTGCAGAAAATCCTATCCTACATGTCCACAAACCGGGCTATTGCCATTGGAAGAATTGCCGGCCGATTCTCGTCAAGGCAGCGGGGGGGTAAGTGGCAGGCAGCCGAATTTCTGGGTGGTGACATGAGGGAGACAGTAGATAGGATTTTTTTTCTTTTCTTTTTTGTTTTGGGCTGGAAATCTATCTTGAGAATGTCATTACTTGCTTAATCAAGCACATCATCTCGTCCCTAGAGAGCCAAGGGGCTTACTCTCCCCTTCAAAGTCCTCCACTCCTACCTACACAATCTATCTGATTTCACTCCTTTTAATAATGTCCGGTCTGATGGTGTAGTTGGTTATCACGTTTGTCTAACAGTGACTCAAGTTCATTGGACACAAAAGGTCGGCGGTTCAAGTCCGCCTCAGATCATTTTTGTTTAATCTTTCAAATAGCTAAAATGGAAGTCAAGGTGTGGAGAAAGAGAATATCAGGGGTTCGTGATAATCTCTCTTGGAGGGAATCATGAAGCTTAAGAGGTCTATGTAGCAGCAGGTATCATTGACAGATATTGACGTATAGACATATCCAAACACGCATATACTCACACAACCAACTCAATCAACTCCCCTACATCATCGCAACGCCCGCCACCAGCCCAACAACCACCGCCACAGACGCCCCAATCTTGCCCGATCCACCGGTAACAGTAATCAAAGTCGCCGCCGCCGAAGACCCAGCAGTAGACGTAGCCTTGGAGGTCACTCCCGAAGAAGTTCCTGTCGCCGTAGCCGTAGTCGTAGCCGTCGCACTGACACCAGAACTACCCGTCGCCGCCCCTGTCGCCGCTCCCAACACCCCCTGCGTCCCCGTAATCATATAACTGGCCACCCCCTTATCCTGCGTTGGAATCGGGCCCAACTCCGTAATCGTCAGCTCATCCGTTGCCGTCGCCGTCGCCAGGTACCTCGCCACCTCCACCGCCCAATTGGCTACCGAATAAAACACATCCTGCACCTCATCACAGTCCAGTTCCTCCCCCCACGTCGGCAAATCCCAATCGCTTTCTGAGTCCGTCGCCAGACAATCGTAAAGGCCCTCCCCGGCACTCGCATACGCAGAGAGAAACGAGTCGTACCGCGACCGGTATTCCGCGATGGCCGTCTGGATAGCCGCAGGCGGTGTGACAGTGCATATGTCTTCGGCAGTCATGGCGTATTCGGCGAGGGCGGGGGGGATGGTGGGGAGGACGGAGAACATGCCGCGGGATGTTTGGCAGGCAGGAGGGACGCCGAAACCTGCAAGGAGGAGGAGGTTGTAGTCGAAGGGCCAGGAGAGTGATGTAGTTATAGTAGAGTCGTCGCCGGTGGTTATTGGGGTGGTTATTGGAATGCTTGTGGTGAGCGCGGCGGCAGCGAGGGCGTTGGAGAGGAAGAAGGGAAGGGCGAGGGTGGGGAGGGGAATCATTTTAGGAGATGTAGTTGGTATATAGATTAGATTGTATTGTATGGAAAAGAGCAAATAGTGCCACACAAACAACACTTGACAACAGCAGGAAAAGCAGCAGTGGCTGCTGAATGACAAAGACAAGCAACAAGCCCACTTCTTCCTCCTCCTCCGAGGCATCCACCCTCTTTTATAGACTTTAGTCTTCTCTCTCTTGTCTCCTCCATCTGGATTTATGCTTATGCTTACACCTCTAGCGCCTGTCAGGTACCTTTCTCTCTTTCTCTCTATCTGACTATTGTCCTCGCAGGATGATGCCCCATTTGATCATAGGTCCATACTAACGGGGCGAAACCCTCCAAATCTGAAGAAAAAACAAGGCCAGACCTTATTGAGAACAAAGCGCCAGTTCTCTTCTGATGAGATCCCGCATTTAGAATGACCAGATACTTAAAAAGTGACATTTCATATATATGTATCTAGCAATCATCAAACATTTCCATCAAAACGCCGTCCAGTTTGTCATGATGTCCCGAATGCCACAACACTACACAGACACCATCTGCCTGTCGAACCCTTGCCCCTACTCGCGACAACAAGCCCAATCAAGCTTTACAAAACTTTACCACCAATAAACATACACAACAATAAAGGGGTCAAATAATGATCAAGTCGCTACCCGATGGCGACACTGCCTTTTCTGTCACATTCAGCTGTCCATCTATATTTACAACTGTCAATATGACTCAAAACCCAATATATCATGACTCTAACCCTAACCACACATCGTGTGACCAGGCGCAAAGACCAGACGAGAATCTTTTGTACGCCAAACCAAAGGCATATAACCGGCCGACTCTAACCATGAGCATAATTCAATACACTTTCCAGAATCCTTCAGTCTAAACATACAGCAGTTTTGACAAGAAAATCACAGAAATATAAGAAAAGAAACACAAGAAAAATACACGAGGCAGCAGATCAAGAACAACAGCCCCGCCAACCCCCCCAACCCCCCAAAAAAACATTTTACCACGTCCTTTTCACTGGCCAAGGACATTCAACTCTGCCATCACGGCATCCTTGGTCTTGATCTTCTTCATCTGCGTGTCCTCCAGCTTCTCGTTATTCGCGAGACGCATTTCCAGCTCTTCAATCGCGCGAAGCTTCTTCTGCAAACTTCTAATCTTCTTGGTCACAGGGTTCTGCGTTTCGCCGTTGCTACCACCACCAGCACCACCAGATGTAGCTTCCGTCGAAGAACCATTAACACCCGAAATGTTACTACGCGTGCGGCCGTTCGGATTGCGAGACCGGCTACGGGCATTGTTGTTGTTGCCGTTGCGCCGCTCGGGGGACCGGTTGTCGTTGCGACTGCTATTAGCAGGAGGTAACAGCATCACTCCACCATTAGGCTCCGCCGACTTCACCTCGCTGTTCGCCTTCTTGCTACGCTTCTTCTTCTTCTTGCCCTCTGTCGGCTCAGCAGGCTCCGCCCCAGGAACAGTGCGAGGCTCTACCGGCTCCGCCCCAGGAACCACACGACGAGCCCGCCCATACGAGCCCAGAGAGCCCTGGCCACCACCAGAAGCCGATCTGATGCCACTATTGATCACGTGCGAAGCACCACCCTCGTCCTCACGCTTGAAGTGCAACGGCGTGGCCATACCACGGGCACCAGGCGGACGGTATGCCCCAGCAGGCTTACTAGGAGCCTTGCGGGTCAACATGTACGACGTAGCCGAAGCGTGGGGTATGGGCACATTAGTCACAGGATCATCCGCAACGAGATCCTTGGGCACAACAGGCCTCCAGAAAATCTGAAGAAGCTCAGTCATGTCCTCATTATACATCAGAGGACCAGTCACGTGCCACAACTTGACACCGTTATCAACACGGAGACGAGGAGACAAAGTGGCCGTCATGACGTAGCGACTATCCGCACTCCACTCGCACACACTGGGGTTTCCACTCTCAATGGTACACAGCTTGCGGTAATCGCGCTTCAGGTCGTACACATCAATCTGCCCAGCCAAGTTACCGAGACCCGCAACCAGCGCAAACCGTCCATTGGGCGAAAAGAAGATCTCGTTGCGAGGGCACGTGGGGAACTCGTGGGTGGCAGTGGCGCGACTGTTAAAAATCTTGGCCTTTGCAGGCATGAAACCGTAGATCACGGCAAAATCCTTGGAGTTGGGAGACCAGTCAAAGTGGTGAATAGGACCTTCCTTATCAAGAGTGACACGACCCTCAAAACCGCCAGTGGCGCTCAAAAGGTAGAGCGTTGACTCGCCGTAGTAACTCTTGTTCGTCTTGTCAACATCAGTGTGCGCCAAGATCAGGATGCTACTGCCCTGCTTGTTCCAAGACAGCTTGACCTTGTCTCCCTTAAAAAAAGTCTTTTGCGAGATAGGGGCATTGAAGTGGGGGATATTGTACACCTTGACGGCAGCGGGTTGACCCTATACAAAAAAAAATAACTGTTAGTCACCAGTACATTCAGACCAAAATAGTCATGAAAACATGTTTGAGTCCTTACCTTGCGCTCAGGGACAAAGACCGCCACAGACTGAGAGACTCCGGGTGACAGTTTGAATTGAGAAACACCCTCGACACGCAGTTTGTGCGAGGGCGAAGAGAAGTTGTCGCTAGCAAAGAACTGAATCTCATTCGTCACCAGGCGAGCACAAAGCTTCTCGTCAGCAGTGTACTGAAGGTTGAATTCCGAGTGGGACTTTTGGACAAAGGAACCCAGAGGCTGTCTCTCATCCTCAGGGTCCTCGGTGCGCCAAATCTTCAGGTTCTTGGCGGCATCGCCAGCCTCGTCCTTTCCAGGACGCTCCAAAGTGATGAGAAAGGAGCCTTTCGGCGAGAAACCAATCTCAATCACGACAGGAACTGGCAGCACAAACAGGGTCTTTCCAGAAGTCGAGTCATGGATATTGACAACTTCGTTGGAAGACCAAGCAAAGAAACGGCCACAGGGAGAGTAAGCACAGCACCGAGAGGTACCCTCGTGCTTGACAAAGCCACTGTTCTGCTGGTAAACAGGGGCGGCATCGAAGACGTTTACCGACTTCTGCGTCCGGTAAGCAAACTGAAGGGAGGCCATGACTAGTGAAAGACACAGCGATACTTGCTTTTTTTTCTAAGTTTACAGAGGACAATGCCAAAAGATGGATGTGATTGTTTTCGGGATCCGGTTGGGAGAAATTTAATTCTCGTTCTTATTTTGTAAGGGCGGGGTGTGTATTGACAAGAGCAGAATGAGACGACACGGGCAAGGCAAAGCGTTATCTCTAGTGAGATGTTATGCCAAGAAGGACAGCAGACTGAGTCTGTCTGTTTCGAGTGGGATATATTTTCGACAAAAAAAAACTTACGTCAGCCGAGGCGAAGAATGACTAACTACTAGGCTTGGGCAAAGCGTCAGTCGAATCACCACAAGTTGTCAATGTTACCAAGTTCAAGCTAGCCAATTGATGAATACCGTTGAGATCAATCCACGGATAGTCTAAGAGGATGACAATTAAACGTAGGATTGAAGCCACAGTAATAACAAAGCGCAAAATGTGAATGCTAAACAATGGCGGTCCAAGTGAAAGAGATACGCAAACGTACTTTGTGGGCTTGTCAGAAGCGGAGAGAAAAGAAACCAAAAAAAAGGAGAGAAGCGTCGCTATTGAAAGCGAAGCAATGGACAAAGTAAGAAGAGAATATTAGCGGATGAACCCGAATCGGGGGAGGGGAGGGGAAAGTGTTGGCGGAGGGCCAATGCTGTGGCGTGGCGAGCGGGAGGGTTGACGGAGGGGAAAAGGTGGAAGAAGAAGAAGAAAATGGAAGGGTTCCAGACGTATGAAGTTTTGTTGGTCATTGGCCCGTACATGGCGTAGCCTTGGCTGCACAGTCATGGTTCCAAAATCTCGCCTTGTCTGTGCCAGGAAGGGTGGCATACAGTAGTTGGGGTTGCACTTTAGTAAGAGAAATCTAGGGTATATACAATTGGGAGCAGGGTTACCGATAATTCTTGTGTAACTGTAACACACGCTCCTCAAGACGTCAAGAATACTGCATTTTGACAAGATGACGATGCCGTATCATGTGTGAGAGTAGAATCTGCGATTGGTTTTATTTCATAAAATTTGACTCAGTTATATATCTGTTTTGAGCATACATGTAATCCGAGAAAAGTCTACCTGATTCAAACCATTCAGTGTTCATCACATACGGGAAATTGAAACCACTGGCAATGACCCAAAACTTCGTTGATCCCCGCAGTCTCCCACACCACAAGGCATTTATCGTCCCACTCATTTATTACTAGTTTGATATCAAAATGAGTCTTGTCCCAGATATTATCTAGTCGACTTGGAATACAGAGCATCATTCTAGCAAAATGTTGGTAGTCACCCGTGACACTACACAGACTATGGATAACGGATGCACCATCCAAATCACTCGGCTTAAATGGCCACTGAAGAGATGACTTGCAATGGGAGGATCCTGGGAGAGCCTTTTGCCTCATACCTTGACAATACTATGCTGGATCTTTCTGGTAGAGATGAAGCTTCAAGCACCAGACTGTGGCGTGGATGAAAATGAATACATCGTCCATCGCGGATGCTAACTTTTCGTCTGTCCAATCCGGCAAGTCTCACATCATATCTTGAGTACTGATATGGGTGGTGCAATTAGGGACATCTGGGTCGAGACATTATATATGAATCAATTGTTCTTTCCTCAATATATAGGAATTATTCGGAAAGCTCATGCTAGATTTATCTTTGGAGCGGGTTCGGCACCAGCTTGGAACTTTAACCATGATTTTGCCGTGTTTCTCAGTGTACTTGGGTAGATAGATATCAAGATAGTCATGGTCTGTTGGTGTGGAGATGGTAAATCTGTAAAGAGGTGTCGCCCAGACACACTCTATGTCGGTCATCTGTGTGAAGAGGTCAATGATCTCTTGGAAAGCATTGAGAATATCTCCAACATTTGTCAAGTGACATCCTGAGTATGTTTCCTAGTCTTTTTGGAAATGCGAAAGGGCTGTTCGCTTCCGTACTTCCTGGTTCCCAAGCCACATGCGCACAGGCCTGTGCACACGCTCTGTCGAACTATAGAGGTCCAGTATTGTAAATTCATCCTCATAACACCACATTTCTCGAAAACCCAGTCCACGCCCCGTGCCCTATTGCAGTGGATCTCGGAGACAGATAAGCCTCCTGGAAAGTCCACCCGCGCTCCTTCCATTGACTACTAAATGGGCACAGGGCGGCAGACTTCACAAAGGTGAATTATGGTGGACTTTCAGACACTTTAAACCACATTCGAGGGTCTGGTCGTGTCTTGGTGATGCCAAGAGGATCTTCAGGGACACCATTGTTATCCGCAATTATGTTGAGGTTTGTGTTGGGGTATATGTCCCCCATATAGGGAATAAAACTCTGTTTGTCGTCGTCGGAATCTTGAATGATACAAAGGGCATCTACCCATAGATATGGCATGTTCATCTCTTGGCAGAGTTTAAGTGCATGGCGCACTGTTGCAGAGATTGGAACAGTGTCCAGAGCGTGGGCTCTAAGTCGATGCTCAAGCGTTTCCTGTATTAGGATTCCAGTATTGTAAGAATCCCAAATATAGTTTAGAGTTGCGTAGGTGAAGGCATCCAAATTGGGATATTCAAATTGCACCAGACAACGACTGTTGACATCCAATAGACGGAAAACTTTTGGGGATCTGAACATGAGGTTAGTCATGTGATGATTCCACAGAGTGTTGGTTTTCCGTACCGCTTCATAGATTGTGGCCCATCACGGCATCATGAGTGGCACTCATCACAGCTCTCCATCCAAGCTTTTTTCTGGTTAATATCTACTCATGAGAATGATCCAATTAAGATGGTTTGTAGCGTTTTCATGCCCAATTTTTTGGCAGCCAAATCTTCTGCGTTGAGAAAGTTGTATGCATGTAGACCGCCAATCAAGAAATGATCTCGCCGGAGAAAATCGACATGAGAATTGATGTAGTATCCGAAAACGACAGACTGCTGCATCAAGTAGTTGCATACACAACTCAGGAATCGAATGCAATCTAATGACCAGCATATATTGCCTGGTATCATGTATAAAAATGGTGTGTTGTGTAAAATGAAATAGCAGATGGCACAATCTTGGTTTGCTCGATATGGCGGTTTTCCCCCAAGGTCATTCATGTCCAAGCCCTTCCAGCACCTGTAGAAAAGGCGAACCTGGCTACAGAACAACTCGACTTTGACGGGATCTAATATTGACATCATCATCAGTGTTATCGGAATGTTGATGTGAGTAGTACATTGAAGGTTGTTGATTGAGGCTGCGTGTTGGTAGAGAGAGGTAAGTTGGATATTAACTTGCAGGAAAATTGACAAGCCTTTAGCAATCCAGTTTATTGGGTTTGGCCAAAGTTGAGCGTCGACCAATAGTAATTGCCAGGCAGGCTCTCAGTTGATTTTGGCTGTCCATTTACTCTATATTATATTGTATTATGTAGGTCGTCCGTTCCATTTGATTATAGGCCCAGGTTGTACGTATCACAAGCACATGCAACCATAGCCTGTGGAAAATACGGGGTCTCGTCTGCTCCCCCACAGTCAAGCCACAGAGCGCCGGGTTAGTACTACGGCGGGTGACCACGTGGGAACACCCGGTGTTGTATGTTTTATTTAACGTGGGAGGCACTAAACCCTAACTTTTATATGGTAGGTGTTAATTTCTTATCCGATAGAGATTTCCTCGAGCGAAATATTGTTATGTTTGACAATTCACAACAAGCACTGGTAGTCGTAGTCACCAAAGACTTTGCACCATTTTCAGGTCTAAAAAAAACATTCTCGGAGTCGGTTTCGGAGCACAGCAGTGGGGATCCGCGAGGTCTTAGCTGGCGTTTAATTGGAGGAAGATTAGTACATATGCAGAAATCTGGCCTCGAATGTTGAGACTAGTGTCAGTTTTGGTATCAGTCCTGAGGTTACGACGCCATACAGGCTACTGCTAATGTCTAGGAGTTGAATTCCTAATGTTTGTCATTTGTTTGAAGATTTCTATTGTTCGGGTAGAGCCGTCAGGGTTCGGAGATCTTTTGTTATTACAAGGTCAATCAAACAGTCAGTTTTGCTTATTCACACCACTATAAATTATATTGAGACATTGACAATTACGCATTATTGTATACTCAACAGTCAACTTCACACAAGTGAAACTCACTCTCAACCCAACGTCACTCTTACCCTTCCTCACGACACACAACCCACCCCCTGGCCAAATCCCCCTTGATCCCTGCTTCCCACTATCAGATCGAAATTGTGGTCCATCTCCACTGAAGCGCCAGCAACATTTCTTTGCTTACTTGGCTTTGCACAGCCTGCGAGTGGCCAGTGGAGCACACAGGCTTACATTGGTTCCTGGCTAGAAAAAGAGGAAGAAAAAGAAGAAAAAAAAATGTTAACTTTGACTTCCAGAAAACCTGAATCCCGCCGGGACAACGCGGGGCCAACCGAGGCGCCAGAATGCAAAAAGCGCAACAAGAAATCCTTATCTGATTCTTTTGTGGGCATCTTGGCTTATCTAATTATTGTTCTTGCCGTTGATATCTGGATTGTTTTTTCCTCGAGGAAGGCACGAGGGGACGCCGCCATGTTTGACTGGCCGTTCCATTTCAGCACGCCGACAAAGGAAGAAAAGGCGTTGCGACGGATACTGCTTGACAAGTATGCACGGATCACGCTGATGGCCACGTTGGCGCCGGTGGTCATGATGATGATGGCACGGGTGGTTTGGAGACTCTATAAGAAGCGGGGAGAAGTGGGGCCGAGGAGGGTTGCAACGGATGATGTAGATAGACCAGTGCTGAAAAGGCAAAAGCATGAAGGGGGTATCGCGGGTGTGTGGCGGAGGGTTGGTTGGTGGATGGGTGGTGAAGTTGTTTTCCGGGGGGAGAGTTGGGGTGAGCGGGATATCTGGATCTTTGGCGGACTGTGGTCAATTGCTATTGCCATTCTTAGTGTCTCGGAGACGGGATGGGGTAAGTCTAATCGTATCCTCTCTCTGATGTGAGCTATTATTAACTTTGGTTAGAATACCTTCACTTTACCAAACGTCTCGGTATCCTCGCTGTGGCACAGATGCCCATGCAGTATCTTCTCGCTCTCAAGTACGTCAACCCCCTCAGCTATCTCCTCTCCACCTCGCACGAGTCCCTCAACCGCTACCACCGCGTCCTCGGCCGCATCGTCTACGCCTGCATGGCTCTGCACGCCATCCTCTACTTAAACTTCTTCTACCACGCCGGCACCCTGGCGACGAAGCCGTTTACCTTTGTAGTGCTGGTGGGCGAAATTGCCTTCTTTGCTGCCTGTGCCCTGACGGGGACGACCATGGTGGTTATTCGACAGCGGAATTACCGGCTGTTCTTTGTGCTGCATCTTGTCGGCGCAATTATTGTCCCGTCAATGATATATCTTCATGCTGATCATGCTATGCCGACTCGCGTGCAAAATTTGGTTTCCATCGGCATCTTTGCTCTCGACATCATTACCCGCCGCTTGAGCACCCACAAGTCCCTGTCCGCCATCACCACCATCCCCAACACCACCCTCGTCAAAATCACCGCGCCGCTCCCGCCAAAGAAGATCCAAGAATACCTCTCAGCCCCTGCCTCCCACGTCTACATCTCCCTTCCCCCCTCAGCCCGCTCATCCAGTATCCCTCTCCTCTCCTACGAAAACTTCCAATACGAAGTCATCTTCTCCCCCTTTACCGTCTCCTCTGTCGACCCCGTCACCAACACCATCACCCTCATTGCCCGCCTCATGAAGGGCCCCATGACCCACCGCCTGGCAATTCTGGCCTCAGCCTCAGGCACCGCTACATCCTCCACCTCCACAACTGCCCGCGAGGCTAGAAC
The DNA here is from genome assembly GCA_030294605.1 of Ambrosiella beaveri. Classification (NCBI taxonomy): domain Eukaryota; kingdom Fungi; phylum Ascomycota; class Sordariomycetes; order Microascales; family Ceratocystidaceae; genus Ambrosiella; species Ambrosiella beaveri. The sequence goes on from JARQWA010000092.1 coordinate 37,560, forward strand.
ACCCATCTGCATCGACGGCCCCTATGGTGAGGCCCCGAAGCATATCCCCCGTCTAACTTCCTCCTCTGTCGACCGGGTTCTCCTCGTTGCTGGTGGCGTGGGTGCCACGTTTGTTTTGCCTGTTTACAACAATATTATCTCTGAGGACCCGGACGCCAAGGTGGATTTCATCTGGGCCGTCCGGTCGCCCGGGGAGGCCATCTGGGCCGTCTCTGACAACGATATCGGTATCCTTGCCGATGCCAACGTTAGTGTTTTCATCACTGGTTCCGACACTGATCCTATTGCCACGGCGTCAATTCCGCTTCGTTCGCCCACGGCAAGTAGCCCGACTAGATTGAGGCCGAGAGGCGGTCTTGGCGGTGGCAGGAAGAAAGGTGAAGGGAGACCAGATTTGAAGGCGATCGTGGAGGAGGTGTTCAGGTCTGGGGGTGAGGAGAGGGTTGCAGTGTGGGTTTGTGGCCCGGTAGATATGGCGAGGGAGTTGCGGGAGTATATTGGTGTTTGGGTCGAGAGGGGACGGCAGGTGGAGTGGCATAACGAAGGGTTTGGGTGGTAGAGAGAGTTGAGGGTTTATCTGTGTCTTTGCTTCTTTGTTGATATTTGTACTTTTCACATATTATCTAATAGATTGTCGATTTATACTGGTATTATTATACACTTTCTAGGGAAATCACTGGCTTAAATCCAAAAAATATCATCGTCATTCATTATGATTTTGTGTAGTGTTACATGCTCTTGGTCCCCACATCTTACAGCCCTCTTAGTCAGTACGCGTCTTAGTCTCTTCGGCAGACTTTCTCACGCCCATATCCTCCTCCCCATCACTCCAGTTATCCAGCGCATTCTCATCCCAATTGTCCACCTCCTCCTCCAAAGTCCTCGGGGCAACCACAGGCTCCGGTTCCCTCGAAGACGAGCCCTCCCTAACATCCACTACACTTGTCTCCTGCAGCCCCAACTCCACATCCCCAACATCCTCTCCCGGCACAACTTCATACCGCCTCCCCCTCTGTTTCCTTCGCCTCTCAAGCATCCGCCCATGATACCAAGCGTTGATCCCCAATGCAGTCAGACTGCCCAACACATTACACGCAATATCATACGGGTCAAAGTTGCGCCCATTCGGCAGGATTGCCTGGAGGATCTCGGAACCGACGGAGAGACCGCCGGTGCAGACAGCGAGGGTAAAGTTGATGGCACGGCGCCGATGGGTGTCAAGGATCCAGTAAAAGATGAAGGTTAGGAAGAAGAAGACTAGGGCGTGGAGGGCTTTGTCGGAGATGTAAGCGTCGAAGTTTTGGGTGGTGAGGCCGGCGTAGGCGGCAAGGAGGGTGAGGAGGAGAAAGGATGCTGGGTCAACAAATTAGCGGAAGTTGGAACTTTGTGGTTAAGGAATGGGCTTACCGGCGAATGATTTTCGTATTCTCATCTTGGGTAGACTTTTTGCTTAGTGCTGATGGCACTAAATAGATTTTTCTGGTGATGTTGCGCTGATGCAATGACGTGAGCTTATCGATGAAAAAAAGTGGAGACAAGGCAACGTAAGCTTGTCAGACAAAGGAAGGAATCTTTTTATTTACCCCAAATTGGTCTCAGTAGCTGTTTCTTGGGACAGATCTTATCAAATCAAAAGCACCTGATGCACTCAACAAGTGTTTAAAGAACTTACAGAAGGGGTGGTGACATTGTCCCGAGAATTCATCGGACAGGGATTAACTATATATGTGGGTTGGGTTCGCGGCTTGTGGAGGATTTTACTATGGTCTAGACTCGAGACGGGCTGCAGTGTCCGTGTCTGCAGTGTATTGGCCATTGCTTTAACGAGATGCGTTTTGTGGGCTTGATGCATGCATATAGATATGGTGATCGGGAAAGAATTTTTCATCAGGTGAACTGACGTAGCAGTATCCCGAACTCGTGTGTTACAGTTGGAAGTTCGGGTCGGATAGGGCTGTCAGGGTGTTGCTTATATTTAACATGGTGCCTCCTAGACAGCTGATTCCAGGAACACTGAGCCTTGTCTGGGCTGAAGACAACTTGCAGTCAAGATGTTGCCAGTCTTTTGTTAGGTTCAATTTTTTTGGGTTATTGTGGCCACAGATGTCTGGAGTTTTTAGCAAAGGGTTACCTTGTTTGCGAGTTTGGATGAGAACTTGTCAGAATTGAACACTTCCGAGAATATCATAGATAACCGAGAATCTTTTTATAGGATTTTGTTTTATTCTATATACTACGTGAGTAACTATTTCTACAACTTGTTTGTTTTTAACGCCCATGGTAACTCCATTGTTAGGGTTACAGTCATCACATATTAACGTGACTACACACGTGATTTGGTGCAATGCGTGCAGCTCCTTTCTTCAGCTGCATCAAGGTCCTGCATGCTCTAAAGCAAAGAAAGCCCCTGGCGCTCCTAGCCTAGTCAAGCTCTAAAAAGTACAGAGTACCAGCATCTTGTCTAACTGCAAGTCTTTCACTGGCGCTTGTGATTGTTGCGCATTACCCGAATCTTGATCCCTCGATACCTCGTACCCAACGGCTATCACAGCTGTTTCTTTGCGCGCGACCGTCCACTGATTTTCTTCTGTGTTGCTATTGTTGAGGGTCGTTGTCGCAAGTACCTAGGTACCTCCGCCAGAATTCTGTATAACCACAGCGCCCTCTCCGGTTCCCTTTAGCGCAAGGCTCCCACTGTAAACTACCCCCCTGACCGCCTGTAACTGCCCCTCTACAGAACCCCCGGCACCTCCCGCCAAAAAAAAAAAAAGAATCCCATCGCCTCGGCCAACGGGCAAGAGAAGGCGTGCCAAAATTCCAATCAACTCAAACCTCACGACCTCCCCCACCGCCAACAACCACCGCCCTCTCTGCCATCACCAACCCGCCAGGTTCATCGCGAAAATACCACCGCTAGACTCACCCGATTCTGCGCTTCATTTCCATGTCGATTTCGCCACGGGTGCAGGCCGTGAGAGTTGCGCAAACGCGATTGGAAAGCCACCCACGCAGACAACGCAGACAGTCACGCAGACAGCCAGTAGTGGTCGCGCCGCCGCTTTTGCTCTCTGCTGCCCCTCCTGCTACTGCGCCACTGGAAGCTTTTAGTAGTGTGACTGGCGAGCGCTGCTTGCGGTTTTAGCTGCTGCTTTTGCTGAGCCGGTACTGATTCTTGCCGTCTTTTGGGGCCTGACTTTGGGAGTCCGAGACCCGTGATATAAGCCATACAAGTTATACCCATACCATAATCTGCTGCACAATCTGTATCCTTTTACATATCAAACGATATACACGCCTTTTGCGTGCTTGCAGTTAGCGACTAACGACCTTGACGACGGCCACCACACATCCATCAGAATTCACCGGGAAACCGTCCGTATACCATCATTTCACTTCTGCTGCATATTCTGTCATTTTTTATTTTCATTATATTTCTTTTGTTTTTTTTATTTTTTATTTTCTGGTCTTTCTATTTTAGTACTAATATCGCATTTCCCGCCTCGGCATGCCCTCTTCAGCCCTTCCACGTTCGACGAATCTGTCGGTGGATGACGTGCCGTCGCGCATGATGACGCCCGTTGACGGCTCTGGAACCCCGGCGCCTGCCGGCCCCATGATCTCCGAATGCATCGACCCCGAGGAAGAACAACGACGCGCCCACTTCAATTCACTTTTCCAGGCCGCCGAGGCCCGTATATCCCAGATTTTCGGCCCTGATGGCTGCTACAACGATACCATTTGGTCAATAGTCGCTCGGGCGCCCTCGCCGCCACCCGCGGTCCCAGATGCCGTGGATCACCAACAGGCACAATTGCCACCCCCTGCCACCGACCACGCTCCGATACAAGAACCGCCGCGTAAACGAGCCAAACGTGCTATCAATGAAGATGACTATGATGATGACGATGACGACGATGACGAGGAACCCCCCAGTCACCCCGGCCCGGTCTCGCCACAAAAGTCAAAATCCTCTGCCTTGTCCTCCGGGCCCGGCGCTCTGCCATCACCATCAAAGTCCGGCTCATCACCAGTACATTCCGTAACGTCACCCGGCAGACATCCCGAAAAACCTCGAGATCTTGTCGTCCTGCCCTCCGGCCCCAATGCATCCACCGATTCCTCACAAACAACTATCGGCGCAAAGCCTTCCTCCGCCGAAGATGCGCGCAGGCTACTCGAAGCAGCGCGGTCTGCAACCGAGGAGGCCGCTCGTCGAAGTTTCCACACCATGTTCCATACTCTGGAGAATGACCGCACAGCGATGCTTGAACTCCAACAACTAGAAGAGTCAGAGAAGCAATTACAGGCTGAAATGGACAACAACCAGTCCGGGCCTGTCCCGGCCAGCGCGCAGATGCCAAATCATGGGAGCTTATCAAGTACGAATCTCGGCGCTTCTAGTTTGACGCTGAAACATTTGATTGCTCGCATTGATATGAAGCGTGATCGTGTCAAGGCTTCCGACTCAGAGTTGCGTCTGTTGATGAACGAGGTTCGCAAAAACCGCAGCAAGTGGGCGAGTGAAGAGAACGTGAACCAGGAGGAGCTGTACGAGGCTATAGAGAAGGTCTTGACGGAACTCAAGGCGCATATTGAGCACTCGACACCGTTCTTGACCAGAGTCAACAAGCGAGAGGCCCCGGATTACTACAACAGTAAGTGTATACTGCCGATCCGATTGGTGGGTGTACTGTAGTTTCCTCTTCTAACCTGTCTTCTCTCCCTCAGTTATCAAATCCCCAATGGATCTCGGGAGCATGACCAAGAAACTCAAGGCTCTTGCCTACAAATCCAAACAGGAATTCGTCGTCGACCTCAACCTGATTTGGGACAATTGCCTAAAGTATAACCGCGACATGAATCATCCTCTGCGCCGACATGCCAACGGTATGCGTAAGGAGGCTGAAAAGCTCACACCACTAATCCCTGACCTTGTTGTCCGCTCCCGTGCGGAAGTCGAAGCCGAGGAGCGCCGGAAACAGAACGGCGGCGAGGACGAAAAGGACGAGGATTCAGAGGACGAACCCATCATGTCGTCCCGTGGTCGGGCTGGCGCGACGACTGCGCAGAAGGGTGCTTCAAGACGGTCTGGCGATCACGACAAGGAGGACACTTCTCTTGAGACGAAACCAAATATCCAGCTCAATGGTGTGCTGGCCAAGACACAGGAAGGTTCAGAAGTAGACAGTTCCGTGCGTGGCACACCACCAATAACTGGAGGGCAAACACCAAACATTGGCCCGCAGGGTGATGCTATGGACCTTGACGGTCCAACATTAAACAATCTTGCACTCACACATGAAAGTACACAACCGCCTGTCTTCGAAGATGAAGAGTACAAGATTTGGAAGCAGGTCACTAAAAAGGGCCGTGCTCTCATTACACGAGAACGATATCAACTTTTCAAGGAAGGCAAGACTCTCAACCTCGATGCGCCGGCGCTACTGAGACGGAAGGCAGACATGCGGAAATTTCTGTTAAGCCAGAAGATGATTGATGGACGTGCGCCTTCAGCAGTACAAACTATTGAAAACGGCGTGCCAAAAAAGGAGGGGGGGCCAGCCAAGACGGAGACTCTTGTCGATAAGATCGACGATGATGATGATCGTGTTGTTCCGGCCTACTACCAACCGCAGAGCCTCATCCCTGACATCCCACCACATCTTCAATGGCTTGAAGATGGTGAAGGACAGGTGATAAATCAAAACCAATGGTCTGTTAAAGTTATCGAGCCGTCAGAATTTAAGGCACCACCGAGCAAGTTCGTTGAGAAGATTGATGCCAACATACGGCAGATCCAAGAAACTCGGAAACTGTCGACCAAAATCTCCATAGTTAAACAGATGCAGGTGCAGACGCAGCTCTACTCAAATCAGTTTCCTAAGACGGCGGATGCGTTTATAGAAGCTGATGTGCCACCACAGTTCGTCACTGATGATGGCCCGTTGATGGCCGGCCGGGTGTGCGAACAGGCTCTGCAGCGGTCAGTCGGGAAGCTGCTGTACCACGCTGGATTCGAGGAGCTGCAACCTTCCGCGGTGGATGCTCTCACTAGCATTGCGGCAGACTATATGCAGAAGCTGTGCAGGACATTCAACGTGTACAATGAAGCCGACAAAGTGCCCGTGGTTGTCAACGGCGTGCAGAAATATAAGCCCAGGTTCACACCCGAGGAGGTTGTATTACATACGCTGGATGAAAATGGGTACGATCTGTCTGCTTTGGAGGCTTATGTTAAGGAGGATACTGAGAGACTGGGTAACAAACTGACTCAGATTCACGAACGCATGAAGCAACATCTGACGGATCTTCTGCGGCCTGCTCTCACGGCCGACGCTGGCGCCGATGGTGTCGGTGCCTTCAACGATGGGTCCGAACAATTCATTAGCGGTGACTTTGCGGAAGATATTGGAGAAGACTTCTTTGGTTTCCGCGAGCTTGGTTTGGACAAGGATCTGGGTCTTGACATGATCTCGGTCCCGCTTCATCTACTCCAGTCCCGTGTGCGCAACCAATTCCAGCAAACCCAGTCTGCCGGCCCTGTCGAGTCCGAGATGCTGCCCACTCCACCACCACATGTCGCCGTCACCCGCGAGAACATCAATGAGGAAATCGGCCTTGTCCGCAACTTCTTTTTGGCCAAGCTTCATGCTTCGAATGGCGAACCTCTTGTGGACGACGAGGACCTGCCCGCCAAGCAACGGCGGCCACGTCCTCGTCTTCCCGCTACCGGCAAGATCTCCGCTCCTCAAAAGAAGCCTCTCCGCGAGCAAATCGCTCTCGCCAAGAAAAAGAAGAAGATGGAAGCAGCGGCAGCGGCGGCAGCGGCCGCCGCCAAAGAACAAAAACAAGAAGCCGCTGCAAGGGCTGCCCAAGAGAAGGCTGCGCAGGAGGCTCAGGCGCAACAACAGGCTCTAGAATTTAGCATGAGTATGACCTTGGGCTTGCAGACGGGCATGTCACCGCCGGGAAGCCCGGATGGCCTGCAGTCTTCGCAGATGAGCATTGCGGTGGGTGGCGACATGGAGTAGGATGACCAGTCGTTTTTGCCGCGCGTGAATGCGGAGATGGAGGTGGAAAAAGGCAACGGTGAGATTGAGAGGTTCAAGGAGAAGGAGTTTATCTTGGGTTCGCTGGCGGGGCCGAAGACGGCGTCGTTGGATGGGAAGATTCGGAATGGCCCGGGGAAGGTTGGCAAGGGAGGCGTTCCGAAGGCGGCGGCTGGTGGCACCGGCAGTGGTAGTGGGATCAAGAAGATGCGGATGTCTGGGGGAATGAGGAAAGGGGTTGTCGGGAAGGCGAGATGATTGATTGGAATATGTTTTTTTATTTTTTATTTATTTCTTGGCGTTTATGGAAATATGGATTTGGTTCCGGTTGGGTATAAGGACTGGTGGATATCCCGGTGTTATCTTTATGTCTATAGTCTACATATGGGAGTTGTATTATGTTATTTTGATAGGCGGAGGTCTTTTTTTTCATTTCATTTTTTCCTATTATCTTTGTTGCTATAGGTTGAATATCATGGCTTGAATGATAATGTACAAGAGTAAGAAGTTTAAAAAAAACAAGTTGGACAGCCAAGTACAAGATATCAGACATAATCACGTGATTAGTAATTTCTCAGTTGAATGTATATTGAATTAAGGCCGTGTTAAACTGTTGGCCCTTTCTGATCCAGCTGTACCGGATGTGTTTTTTGTGTATGTGTGTGATAGACCTAAGTATAAATGGATGTGATTTTGAATGAACCAAAAAGACTCTAGGAACGACAAGATGGCATGTCAACATCGGAGGGCCAAAGGAGCAGTAAAATGGAGAGGGACCAAGATAAGAGAGAGGAGGGAGATACCAAAGAATGCATCGTAATATAATGACCAGGAAGATAATCACAAGGGGGACCATACAGATCGTCACTTGTGCATTGTTTGTCCACCTATCTAGCAATACATTTTTTTCTTCGTCTTTTCTAAGAGTCCCTATTGTTTCACAAGTAATCCGAAATAGCCACAATGAAGACATTTTGTGTTGGAACCATCGATTACCGATTTTGTTGAAAGAAACCCTGAAAACTAAACCCATCTGTGTGGTATGTTAAAAACTGTATCCGCGCATGAAAATCAAAATGATGAATTGTCAAGGAGAACAAAGCAAAAAAAAGAAAAAAAGAAAATCAAACTACCGAAATTCTGCAAGTCATTTTGATGAGATAATCACCAAAACATTTACAGACCGGCCTCCTGGCGCCAGCCCTCAACAGGAAGAGGGAAGACAGAGGTCCAGACGGAAATCTCACGCTTGAGATCATTGATCTTGGCAACCTTCCCGGAAGCAACTCTGGTCTTGAAGTCCTTGAGCTTGTTAGCCTCCTTGGGAAGAGCAGTCTGTTCCTCCTTGCAGATCTTGATGGCGGCATCAATGTACTCAGCGACGCGCTCAAAGTCAGCGGTGCCGAAGCCACGAGAGGTCATGGCGGGGGTACCGATGCGGATACCGCAGGGGGTCAGGGCAGACTTGTCACCAGGGATGGAGTTCTTGTTGCAGGCAATGTTGATTTGTTCAAGGACGGCCTCGACACGAGCACCGTCCAGGCTGTGCTGGCGGAGGTCGACGAGTACCATGTGGGAATCTGTGCCGTCAGAGACGAGCTTGTGGCCGAGAGCCTTGAACTTATTCTCAAGGGCCTTGGCGTTGGCGACGACCTGCTGCTGGTACTCCTTGAACTCGGGGCTGGCAGCCTGCTTCAGGGCAACCGATAGAGCGGTGATGGTGTGGTTGTGGGGACCACCCTGGTGGCCGGGGAAGACGGAGAAGTTGATGGGGTTCTCGAGGTCGTAGAGAGTCTCCTTTCCCTTGGCGTCGACAGAACGGACACCTTTGCGGAAGAAGATCATGGCACCACGGGGACCACGAAGGGACTTGTGGGTGGTGGTAGTGACGATGTCGGCGTGCTCGAAGGGAGAGGGGATGACACCGGCGGCAATGAGACCAGAGATGTGGGCCATGTCGACCATGAGGTAGGCACCGACGGAATCGGCAATCTCACGCATACGCTTGTAGTCGATCAGGCGGCAGTAGGCCGAGGTACCGGCGACGAGGACCTTGGGGCGGAACAGGATGGCGTTCTTGGCTAGGGTGTCGTAATCAATCAGGCCGGTCTCGAGGTCGACACGGTAAGGCATGGTCTCGAAGTAGGTGGAGACAGCAGAGATCCTGTGTAAGTGAAATGACTGGGGTTAGCAAAATCTGTTGTCTAGGGTCTAATTGACGGGCTTTTTTTTCTGCTCTTTTTTTCGTTGCCACCAAAATTATGGAAAAAAGTGACTTACTTGCGCTGGGGGGTCTGGTAACCGTGGGAAAGGTGACCACCGTGGGGCAGGTCAAGACCCATCAGGCGGCCGTGAACGGGCATGATGGCCTGGTAAACCTGAAGGTTGGCGGGAGAACCAGACAGGCACTGAACGTTGACACCCCACTTCTCGGAGTCAAGGTTGAAGGCAGCGAGGGCACGCTTCTGGCACAAAGTCTCAATCTGGTCAATGTGCTGGTTACCGCCGTAGTAGCGGGCACCGGGGTAGCCCTCGGAGTACTTGTTGGACATGGGGGAACCGAGGGCATCGAAGACGGCACGAGAGGTGACGTTCTCGGATGCGATGAGGATGATAGACTCGCGCTGGCGCTGAATTTCCTCCTTCTGTACATAGGGAAAACCAGATGCGGGTTAGTAACGGAGCCTGGCAAGTGAGTCCCGGGGCCTCAGATGAAGACTCAGAGTCCTTCATCACAGAGCTGGACATACCATGATGGCAGCGACCTCAGAGTCGGACTCGAGAAGGGAGTTCTCGAGCATGGCCTTGTGGCCGTTGGACAGAGCGTAGGAAGACATGGTGTATGTGATGTGAGTGATGGTGGTCGAGGTAAACCTGAGGAGATACTGAATCTACCAAAAAAGAAGAAAAAAAAATGGGAGGGGGGGGAGGAAGGGATACTGAGGTCTTTGTTGAGTTCAGGTCTTCTTCAGTAACGAGTCACAACTTAACGTTTGGCGAACCGGGATCAGGTCCTAGAAAAAAATGAAGTGGGGCCCCGTTTTTAGTTTTTTTTTCAGTGACGGAATTTCTGTCATTGGCGGGGTCAGACTTTTACTTTTTTTTTTCGCTTCTTTTCTTATTGACAAGCTCTTCGGCGGGGTCATCGGAGGTAGGTCCTGCTATTAATGGGCCAAAAGAGTAATTAATTTCCTGCCACCGCAATAGGCTGCTGCAACCATGGAAAGAGTGTGTTAGTAGATGCATATGCAGTCAATTTCTGTAGGAAAGCGGGCCGTTGAATCTGAAATTGGCCCGAATTTTCATTGTGGAGTAAACATTCGGACAATGTGTAGTTGTATAGCTTAATGACTCTGATTCTATTCGATAGTCTGTCTCTAGTTATATGCAACTGTGGTTTGTTTCTGCCGTGAATATGTAGTCTTTAATGGGCTAAGCCCATGAACATGGGCACTCGGCTTTCAGTTATCGTCGGAACGACATCGCACCTACTAGCTGCACCAACATAGATAGATCCACTGAAAAAGTACAAGAAACCCCGTCCTGTGCGGAATCGGACCTCTGTCCGCTCCCGGATCCATAAATAAACCCCCGCGAATATCGCGAATATCATATACTTGATCAGAAGCTCTATAATTGCCTGCGTTCATACCAATGATTGCCGCGGTCTTCGGATCTCATCTCAGAAGGGACCACTGATTCCGCGGCAATTAGTCACATCGGATGCCGTTCATCTACATTTGATTTCACTAAACCGCATCCGGCTAATTCACCCCGCAAGTATGAAAGTGGAGCACGTGAACTGTCACGTTAAGGTTTTGGTTGTTAACCCTACTCCAATACTTGTTTCTATTCTGACTACTATGAGATGCCATTGCTGTAAAATATCTGAGATGAGACCTCTGCTCAGTTCGGCTGTAAAATGGCAATTACTGTTTCGTTGTAACCTGACATCGGTAATCTGTAGTCCCGGCAATGCAATCCGAGCTTTGACCCGCAACCCCGCATATTGGAGTCAAACCTGGATCTTTTGAAGAGACTGATAGTCACGACTTTTTGTCTACCTGGCAGAATGTTAGTGAATTGGCATTGTTTGGATACATATTTATTCAGGACCTCAGCCGAAAGCCACTGAGGCGGGATTCCAAATCGGGGTTCAAGGTTGATCAGAGAACAGGACTCTCATCCTACAACTAGGCGCAATTGTATCTATTGTATGTTTTGTTAGTTGGTTAAAATTTCTGACTGTGTACAAAGAAATGCCGTGGTCGAGGCACAGATAGCCGCAGGTGTTTTGGTGATGTCGATGGAATTCAACCCTCAAGAGCCAAGATGTACTCCAAGTTAACATGCTTGAAATTTCCTAATAACACCTACCAAAAGTTTCATTATACGATCGTCTTGTTGGAGTGTTGGTTTCTGAGTTATCATAGAATACCGCGTTCTGAGCGGATTCTTCGGAAGTAGATGCAACGGGGTTGTTACTCATGAAACCCTGACATGTATGCATATGCAGATTCTGGGTAGGCCATGCGGTGGTACCCGGTAATGTTCCTTGCCCTTAACCGCCCGTTTAGAAATTGCAGTGAAAATTGGGCTTCTTATCGTGATATTTGTGTTTATATGTACTTATCTTTTCCAAGGACAACAACTTTGACAGTGCTTTGTCATTGCCAGGAAATATTGGACACGGCCTTTTATTGTTGTCGCATTGTCTGATATGAAGTCACAGCATCTGGCCTTTTCAATATGTCCAAGTGTCAGTATTGGCAGTTGAACTTTCGGAGACTAATATCCCCACGATAGTACGTGCAGTTCCAGATTTGACAGCATGTGCGGAATAATCTCGTGCCACGTAAACATAACGCATCTGTTTAAGTAGTCAGTGTGCTAGTCAATTCCTTGTTCCTTACCTCTAGGCTAATCTGTTGACTTACCTATCCATCAGCCATATATTTTCTAGTGACTAGTTTGTTCAACCGGTTCGTTTCTCGAGTTTAGTGAATGAGTAAATATGACTCGTAAAAGGTCTAGATCAGTCAGCGGAAAAGTCAGTGAGATGGTGATGGTGGCACTCTACCGAGTAAGAACATCAGCTGATCCGTCTCTAGTATGTTGGACGAGATTCTGAGTCCATAAAAGCATTTGATAGTTTTGCAGTTGAGTGGTTACTCGCCAGCCAAAGCAAGATTCCAGAAATATTAGAGATTACGTACCAATGAAGAAGAAGAAAAAATGTGGTTTGGGCAGGGTACGGTTACCCCCCACCGCTAAGAATGATGTAGAAGATAAGAATGCCATAAGAATAGTGTTCAAAGATAAGTATGTTGGTGTGGATAAGGATATTATAGAGGATAAGCATGTTGTAAGAATAGTAGCGGGTGATAAGTATGCTGAGGATTGTTAAAATGGTAAAGAGGACAATGATGTTATAAGAATGAGGTCGGATGGATATTAATATTGAGGGGGATAAGAAATACTTGTACCCGTAAAGATGATGACAAAGATGATAATAATAAAAAGCAAAATTAATGGGAAAGAATAACAATATTATAGAGAATAAAGATACCGTAAGAATAGAAGCGGAGAATAAGGATACTGATGAAGATAATATGAAAGAATGAGAATGCTGTAGAGGATAAGGATGCCGTAAAGACAGAAGGCGGTGATGAAAGTATTAAAGATAAAAAAGTAATATTAATAGAAAAGAATAACGATGCTGTAAAAATAGGGTCGGTCGATAATTATGCTCATGGTGTGTGAGTGCGGGGTCCAAATTTCCCCCGCTTCCGCTAACTATATATTGTAGAGGTTAAATATGCTGTAATAATATTTGCGCGGATGAAGAAAGAGTTGTTAGAAGAGTGATGCTTTTTAGTGCGACCCTCAATGTCCTCGCCAGGGTTCATCATTGTTGTCACTGAGGAGCGGGATCATGTTTACCCTAATCGAACCCCGTGAACATCGGGAGGCTAAGGTCCATCCGTCATTTAGGCATCTCCCACTCCCATCTCACACTCCGAACGAAAGACTTAAAGCCTGACCTTTTACGTCTGACGATCTGCGAGCGGTCCGGCACAGCGGGCATTACCCCATGTTCGTGACAGAAGTTCTGAATGCTTTCGAGCGGGTACTGGCAGAGGTAGACCTCTTCCCAGAGACCCACTACTAGACTCTTCGCCCAGAAATCTCCCTGCACCTGCTTCGGGGAGAAGAGTGCCGCTTTGGGTGCAGGAAGGACCTCGCAATTCACGAGCAACGAGGGCCCCCGGGGGTCTATCCGGGAGAGATCTGGGTCGAGGAACTGGGCTGTCTTGACCTCCAACATGCGGGAGTAGGCTTCTCCAGTGACACGCATCTTAACATTGGGACGAGGAGTTGGCTCATTAGTCAACTCCTGAAACTTAGTGGTTGTGATCACAGAGGCTCCGCGGGCCATCTGCTGCTGTACATGAGAATGAACTTTAACAAATTTCTGGCTTGAGGCCATAGACAACTCGCACTCGCTCGTTTTGAAAAGAGTTTTTAATGAAAGCTTCGTTGAAATCTTGGCAGAAACGATCGATTTCAGAGAGTTGGAAGTGAACATAGAATGTACAAGAATTGCGGATGAAAAGGAAAGAAACAAAGAAGAGTTTCAAGAGGTGAGCAGAAGAGAAGAATATAGTTTTTATTATGGGTTGCTCCAACTCTGGCATGGCCACAAAGGGACAAGTGAGTAGCGCGACAATAAGAGGCCAGGGCCGGTGAGCTATCTGTCGAATATATTTTCATTGGATAATGGGGTTATAGTGTGCAGAAGCTAGTTATTTTGTTACAATGACAGAACACTCTCGAATAAAGTATGCGTGAAACATTCATGAACGTGGCCGAGATGGACAACAAATACATATATATCACGTCAATAACGACATTTATAGAAAGTCCTTGTAAAAGAAATTAATGACATTCATCATGTAGTTCTCATTAATTCCAGTTTCCTTTCGATGATTTTACAATTTATCGGATTCATGAAACGTCTAATTACTGACTTCATGATAAAGGCAACTGACCCTCGATTCGGACACGGTCGATAGGCTTTCCTGAAAGCGACTAAAAAGGCCACATGGTCCCACAGAATAATACACACTGACAGGCTTTCAAGTCTACGATTGCTATTCATGCGCTCACGATATCGCCAGATCACTAGCGTCCCGGATAAGACTACTTATGCTAACATCGAAGTCGCGGCTTAGTGTCATTGGCCAACACCTGTGGCTCAGCTCATCAATGTCACATAACATATTGCAAGAAGAAAATCTGGACTTATCATGACGTTTATGTTTTTTTAATATTTCAATAAAAAAACTCTCCATATCAAAGCCATATTGTCCCATTTGATGTCGTTCACGTCTATCAGGTACATCACATGACTCGACTTGCACAAAAGGTACAAGGATATCTGCCAAAATTCTTCGCGCCGCAAAGTCACAACAATCACACAAAAAGAACACCAGTAGAATCCATCATTCATCCATCGAATAAAAGTATATAGCAAAGTTCTAGAAGCGCTCAGTGCCGTTTTACGCTTTTCCGCATCCAGTCATGACAGTGGGCGCTGAAGTGGAGGGGGGGGGGGGGGGGGGGGGGGGGGGGGGGGGAGAAAAGACATTATGTAAAGAAACTAGGCAAGAAAAAGGGACCGTCACGAGCAGGGTTTGAACCTGCGCGGCCGAAGCCATGAGATAGCCCGAATTATACATTCAAGTCTCACCCATTAACCACTCTGGCATCGTGACCCATCATTACTTAATACATAAGCAATTTTATATTATAAATTGTTTCCAAATTTATGTTTGCACTTCATACATCTGCACCCAATCTTTACACATAATGATGACTATCATGGTCATGGTATTAGACAATAGATTTTGTTACTACTTTATGATTAATTTTAGGTTCTTGTCTTCTATAACAATAATACCAAAGTCTGAAGCAAGTCTGAAGCCACCCACTCCCAAATTGTGTTTGCTGAATTAATGATCTTCAGTGGTTTAACAGGGTTATATCAATATAGAACCCTAATGAGCTTATTGACGCGATTGATATTGGCACTAACGATCAATAACCTTATGTAAGAACGATTGATGATTTACATTACATCAACCATACATCCATCAACCCCTATATTGTGACCCCATAAATCTGAGCTGGACTCTTGCGACTCTTACACAAACAATATTTTTCTCCTGATACTTTGAGTTGTCGTTGACCGGAATTCAAAGCCCAAACAATCACGAAAACCTACCTAGACACATACAACGCTTCTCCGCCGAGATGACAACCCCCACTAACCACCCACCTCATCGCGACTCCCTTTCCTCCGTCTCCACCACCAGTCTCATCTTTGACCATATCGAAGAGCAAAACCAATACAAACGTGCCCACTCCTCCGTCAGGCCTTCTGAGAAACCCATCGACTTCCCCGGCAACGGCGACGACGAGGAATCTGTGCGTTTCCTTAACAATGAATCGCGACACCTACGGACATCACCCCAGCGCCGAATTTCCAAGGCGTGGATCTGGACGGGGCTAGGCTTGTCAGTCGTGGCAGTACTGGCGCTGCTTTCGCTAGTGGGTTCACCGGCAGGTGGGGACGATCGCATGCGGTTGCTGACCGGGAATCCCGTGACGTTGGACTCGGTGCTTAACGGCGAGTGGTCAGCGCGGTCGCATGGAATTGCGTGGATTTCCGGGCCAAATGGTGAAGATGGACTGTTAATGGAGCAGGGGGCGTATGGGAAGGACTTTCTGGTGGTATCGGATGTGCGTCTGCGGGACGCCGACGAGGCGAGCAAGAGCGGGCTGAAGGAGCAAACGCTGATCAAGAGTGGGTCACTTTCCTATCACGACATGGTTTTTACGCCGACTAAGTCATGGCCGAATGCGCAGTTGACAAAGGTGCTGGTTGCTAGTTCTGTGCGGTCCCACTGGCGACACTCATTTATGGCTTCGTACTGGATTGTGGATGTTGCGACGCAGGAGGTTGTGCCGCTGATTCCCGAGGAGCCGCGGGCCGTTGTGCAGCTGGCGACCTGGAGTCCCACCGGTAACAGCATCGCCTTCACTCGTGACAACAACCTTTTCACGCGCGCAGTACCCAAGGACAGCAAGAACTCTGCTACTATTAAGCAGATCACCAAGGATGGCGGGCGCGAATACTTTTACGGCATCCCCGACTGGGTCTATGAGGAGGAAGTTTTCTCGGGCAACAGTGCCACGTGGTGGAGTGAAGACGACAAGTTCATTGCCTTCCTGCGCACCAACGAGTCCAGCGTCGTCGAGTACCCCGTCGACTTCTTTGTCAGCCGGCCCAGCGGCTCGGCCAAGGAGGGCCAGGACCTGTACCCCGATGTTCAGCAGATCAAGTATCCCAAGGCTGGCACGCCTAACCCTGTCGTTGAACTCATGTTCTACTCAACTGAGAAGGGCGATATCTTTACCGTTAACATTGACTCCGAGCACCGCTTCGCTGACGATGACCGGCTAATTACCACTGTGCTGTGGGCCGGCGACCAGGTGCTTGTGAAGGAGACCAACCGGGTCAGTGACGTCATGCATGTTGTCCTCATTGATCCCAAGGCTCGCATAGGCAAGACTGTGCAGAACATTAACGTCAAGGAGATTGACGGCGGCTGGTTTGAGATTTCCACTAAGACCCGGTATGTACCAGCCGATCCTACCAATGGCCGTCCCCACTCCGGTTACATCGACACTGTCATCTACAATGACCGGGACCACCTGGCTTACTTCTCGCCCATTGACACCGACAAGCCTGTCATGCTCACCCAAGGCGATTACGAAGTCGTCGATGCCCCGTCAGCTGTTGATTTCAAGAACGACCTCGTCTACTTTGTTTCCACTCAGAAGTCATCCATTGAACGCCATGTCTACTCGGTCAAGCTTGACGGCAGCGACCTGAAGCCGCTAACTAATGTGTCGGTCGAGGGCTACTATGATGTTTCCTTCTCCAAGGGTGCCGGCTTTGCCCTGCTCAGCTACCGCGGCCCGGACATCCCCTGGCAAAAGGTCGTCTCCACTCCTTCCACTCCGACCAAGTTCTCACTTGACATTGAAAACAACGCCGCGCTATCGCAAAAGGCCCGTGAGACTGACTTGCCGACTCTGGTCCATGGCACCATTGAAGTAGACGGGGTCCTCCTGAACTACGTTGAGCGCCGCCCTGCCAACTTTGACCGAAACAAGAAGTATCCCGTCTTGTTCCAGCAATACTCGGGTCCCGGGTCGCAGTCTGTTAACAAGCGCTTTGCGGTTGATTTCCAGAGCTATGTTCCCTCGAGTTTGGGCTACATCACCGTCACCGTTGACGGCCGTGGCACTGGGTACATTGGCCGCAAGAACCGCGTGATTGTGCGTGGCCAGCTTGGTGTCGCTGAATCTCATGACCAGATTGCTGCCGCCAAGCACTGGGCCCAGCTTGACCATGTTGATGCGGACCGCCTTGCCATCTGGGGCTGGTCCTTTGGTGGCTTCAATACTCTCAAGACCCTCGAGCAGGATGCTGGACAGACGTTCAAGTACGGCATGGCCGTTGCCCCCGTAACCGACTGGCGATTCTACGACTCTATTTACACGGAGCGCTATATGTTGACGCCTCAGACGAATGCTGACGGCTATGCTCGCAGTGCTGTCAACAATGCGACAGCCCTTAGCCAGAATATTCGGTTTCTGGTGATGCATGGGACCGGCGATGACAATGTGCACATTCAGAACACGTACACGTTGTTGGATAAGCTTGATTTGGAGGGTGTCGAGAACTATGACGTCCATGTATTCCCAGATTCGAACCATGGAATCTACTTCCATGGGGCGAGCCGGATTATTCACGATAAGTTGAGTAACTGGCTGGTGAATGCGTTTAACGGGGAGTGGTTGAAGGTTGACGGTGCTGCTCCAAAGCCGGAGAGGGTTTGATGTGGTTTAACAGTACCATTGCTGTTTCTTTCTTATTTCGTATTTATTTAGTGTAGCGTCTTGAATTTCCAGATTGATTATGTTTTCTTCATGTGTATCTCTTGTGATGTCAACGTCTCTGACTACCCTAACCCTACCATGATATCCTTATATTCAATACTGTCACGTGTGTAACTAACGTGCGCCATATATGCAGCAAAATAAGTGTGGCGTCAATGCCATTCCTAAAGCGTAGGTGCCCCTGGATCAAATAATCCATGCTCGCGACACGAGAACAGAACAGGTAAGCCTGAATCGAACGGGTAAATAAATGACATGCAGTTTGAAGGCTTGTAGGAAACTCTGTTATGTTTGGTTGAGCAGACGGGGGTGACATTGGAAGAGAGTTTTTTTGACGATTGCTCTTTTGAATGTTTCATAGAGTTCCGTGATGGGATAGTTCGGTTCGGTTGGGTTCGGTACGGTACAATAGGGTATAATTTGCAAACACGATGGGTTGGTTGGTGAGGAGTGTAACTTTGCTTTAGGTAGTTGCGGCAATCAGCAAATAAAGAGTTTACACTTTCTTTTTCTGTACATTGTAAATTATGTGCTATAGTATACTGCGCAAGGCTGAACTTGAGAATCTTCACAGCCTCAATCTTTTTATCAGTTTATATGTGATTTCTATCAATAACCTACTATCAAGGCCACATTCCCATTGCCAATCACCAACACAATAACCCTGTCGTCAGTTACTCTTTCAGTTGCTCTTGGAACTCCCGTCATAGCATAGCCCACTTGTAAACAGGCTGCCGAGCTAAGCTAACAGAAAGCATCAAAACTCCACTCTGCCATTTTTGGCGTGCTATGGGCCAAGCTCTGTCATTACGCAAACAAAGCAACCAAGAAAGCTTCCAGTAGCTAGCTCCCACCCAGACATTAGACACACCTGTCCCTTCCACACATGAGGCCGGCTTTAAACCTGCACAACCTCAATTTACCTCATCAACATCTTCGCATCCACATACCCCCCCTCTCTTCCCTCCTTTCCCCTCCCCCATCCTCTTCTTCCGTTTCTTAGATGCCATTGATCTGGCTTTCTTTTGAAATTTTCTCTTCACTTTTTTGTCTGTTGCCCTTTTGATTCACAACATCAAATTACGACACCTAGCGAGACCTTCTGCCCCCCCAAAACATCGCCACCCCTTTGACAATTCTCACTACCGAATATCACAAAGCTTTTCTCTCAGCATCTAGCTCGCTGATTCTCATCCCTCACCAATTGGCCCCCACTCACATCGTCCCGCGGTTCGGGTGTCTCTCGTTAGTACTCCCTGAAGCCGACGACGACTGACAACATCTGGAGCTAGCTCTCCCGCATCACTACACGATTCATCCCGGAGCCCGACCGTCACCGCCGTCTTGGCTACCAGCACCGTCTCTGCTGATTGGACTCTGTTTTTCTTTTCTTCTTTCACCAACCATTGACAAGCGCCACCATCGTCGCCAGTGACAGATCCATTGGTAGTGTTGCCATTTCGCCACCAGATCCGATTCGCACATAATGGCCTCTTTGCCAATTAGATTTAATGAGCTGGTCCAGCTGACCAGCGTAGGCGTTGAGCCCACAGCCATCACCTTCAACACTTGCGTACGTCAACCATATCGACTTTTCCTTGACAGAACCATTGGCCTTGGGCTTCCGGGTTTCTCGGGAGCTGACCGGCTGTACTTATGTCTTGTCCCTGCAACTGTGTTGATTCGGCAGATCTCATGTTACTATACTAATCCCCATAATAATGCTCTAGACACTCGAATCTGATGCTTTCGTTTGTGTGCGAGAAAAGAAGAACGATGCCGCCCAGCCTGAAGTCGTCATTGTCGACATCAAAAATGTCAACAATGTTATTAGACGCCCCATCAAGGCCGACAGCGCCATCATGCATTGGTCAAAACAAGTCATTGCTTTGAAGGCACAGTCCAGAACACTCCAAATTTTTGATCTGGCCCAGAAGGCCAAGATCAAGTCCGCGACCATGAACGAAGATGTCCAGTACTGGAAGTGGATCAGTGAGACTTCACTGGGTTTGGTGACGGATTCTTCGGTCTACCACTGGGATGTCTACGATGCCAATCAAGCTATGCCCGTCAAGATGTTTGAGCGCAATGCCAATCTCAACGTAAGTATTAACAAACCGCACATAACCTTGTCGCAAATCCCAGCATTTGCGCAGAACCGCTGCATCCATTTTCAGAGATTGTGCGACTAACTTCAACTTCTCCAGGGTTGCCAAATAATCAACTACCGGGTCAATCAGGATGGAAAGTGGATGGTCATTGTTGGTATCTCGCAACAAGCTGGCCATGTCGTCGGCTCCCTTCAACTCCACTCCAGGGATCGCGGTATCAGCCAAGCCATTGAGGGTCACGCCGCCACCTTTGGCAGCATCCGCCGCGAGGGCTGCAGCGCCGACACCAAGGTATTTGCTTTCGCTGTCCGTACCGCTACCAGCGCCAAGCTCCACGTCGTGGAGATCGACCACAACGATGGCGACCCCGTCTTCCCTAAGAAGGCTGTCGACATGTTCTTCCCCCCCGAAGCTACCAACGATTTCCCCGTCGCTATCCAAATCTCTCAAAAATACGGCATCATCTACATGGTCACCAAGTACGGTTTCATCCACATCTACGACATCGAGACCGCTTCTTGTCTGTTCATGAACCGTATCTCCAGCGAGACCATCTTTACTACTTGCCCCGAGACTGAGGGTGGAGGTATCGTCGCCATCAATCGCAAGGGTCAGGTCCTGTTTGTCACTATTGACGAGAATAACATCATCCCTTACCTGCTGCAAAATCCCGCCAACACCGACATCGCCATCAAGATTGCCAGCTGCGGAAACCTTCCCGGTGCCGACGATCTCTACTTGCGCAAGTTCCAGCAAAACTTCAGCACTGGCAACTATGTCGAGGCTGCCAAGGATGCTGCCAACTCACCACGCGGGTTCCTGCGTACTCCCGAGACTATTGAGATGTTCAAGCGCCTGCCGCAGGTTCCCGGTCAGATGTCTTATATCCTCCAGTACTTTGGTCTGCTTCTGGACAAGGGTTCCCTCAACACTCATGAGACCCTCGAGCTTGCTCAGCCCGTGCTTGCTCAGAACCGTAAGAAGCTTCTCGAGAAGTGGTTGACGGAAGGCAAACTCGACTGCTCCGAGAAGCTCGGCGACCTTGTCCGTCCTCATGATCTCAACTTGGCTCTGGCCATCTACCTCAAGGCCAACGTCCCCTACAAGGTTGTTGCCGCTTTCGCCGAGACAGGCCAGTTCGACAAGATTATCCCTTACAGTTCTAAGGTCGGCTTCACTCCCGACTACATTCAGCTGTTGCAGCATATTGTGCGCGTCAACCCCGAGAAGGGTGCTGAGTTCGCCACTTCGCTGGCTAACCACGAGGGTGGTTCTCTTGTTGACCTTGATCGTGTTGTCGACATTTTCCAGTCTCAAGGCATGATTCAACAAGGTACCGCTTTCCTGTTGGATGCCCTCAAGGACAACTCTCCCGAGCACGGACACCTCCAGACCCGTCTGCTTGAGATGAACTTGATTCAGGCTCCTCAGGTCGCCGATGCTATCCTCGGTAATGACATGTTCACTCATTTCGACAAGGGCCGCATCGCTACTCTTTGCGAGCAGGCTGGTCTGTACCAGCGTGCTCTGGAGCTGTACGAGGACCCTGAAGCTGTCAAGCGTGTCATTGTTGGTATCGCTGGTACTCCCAACTTCAACCTTGACTGGCTGACCACCTTCTTCGGCAAGCTCTCTGTCGAGCAGTCTCTGAGCTGCCTCGATGCCATGATGAAGCACAACATCCGCCAGAACCTCCAAGCTGTTGTCCAGGTCGCCACTAAGTACTCTGATCTGCTTGGTCCCGTTCAGCTCATTGACCTGTTTGAGAAGTACAAGACTGCCGAGGGTCTCTTCTACTACCTGGGAAGCATCGTCAACCTGTCCGAGGAGCCCGATGTTCACTTCAAGTATATTGAGGCCGCCACTAAGATGGGCCAATTCAACGAGGTTGAGCGCATCTGCCGTGACTCCAACTACTACAACCCCGAAAAGGTCAAGAACTTCCTCAAGGAGGCCAAACTTCCTGAGCAGCTTCCTTTGATTATTGTTTGCGACCGTTTTGGCTTCGTCCATGACCTCATTCTGTACTTGTACCAGAACCGTCAGTTCACCGCCATTGAGGCTTACGTTCAACGTGTCAACTCTGCCCGTACTCCCGAGGTTATTGGTAGTCTGCTGGACGTTGACTGTGAGGAGGATGTTATCAAGAAGTTGTTAGCCACCATAAACCCCGCAGCCATCCCCATCGACCAACTCGTTGAGGAAGTCGAGAGTCGCAACCGCCTCAAGATCCTGTTGCCCTTCCTTGAGGCTACTCTGGCTGCTGGCAGCACTCAGCAGGCTCTATACAACGCTCTGGCCAAGATCTACATCGACTCCAACAACGACCCCGAGAGGTTCCTCAAGGAGAACGACCAGTACGATTCCCTGATTGTTGGTAAATACTGTGAGAAGCGTGATCCTCAACTTGCGTACATTGCTTACTCCAAGGGTCAGAACGACCTGGAGCTTGTCAACATCACAAACGAGAATTCCATGTACCGTGCTCAAGCTCGCTACCTGCTTGAGCGTTCCGACAGAGAGCTCTGGACCTTTGTCCTCAGCGAGAACAACGTTCACCGTCGCTTCGTTGTCGACCAGGTCATCTCTACTGCCGTGCCCGAGTCCACCGATCCAGCCAAGGTTTCTGAGGCTGTCGCTGCCTTCTTGGCCTGCGATCTTCCTCTGGAGCTGATTGAGCTGCTCGAGAAGATTGTTCTGGAACCCTCGCCTTTCAGTGACAACCAGAACCTGCAGAACCTTCTCATGTTCACTGCCGCCAAGGCTGACAAGGCCCGTGTCATGGACTACATCCACAAACTGAACGGCTTCAGTGCTTCTGAGATTGCCACTGCCTGTATCGAGGTTGGTCTGCACGAAGAGGCCTTTGAAATCTACAAGAAGACTGGTGACAAGCTCTCTGCCGTTAATGTGTTGGTTGAGAATATTGTTTCCATCGACCGGGCCCAGACCTACGCCGAGGATGTCGATCTCCCCGAGGTCTGGAGCAAGGTTGCCAAGGCTCAGCTTGACGGTCTCCGTGTCAACGATGGTATCGAGTCGTACATTAAGGCTGGTGATGTCAAGAATTACTCCGAGGTCATTGAGATCGCCGTACATGCTGGCAAGGATGAGGATCTGATTCGCTTCCTGCGCATGGCTCGCAAGACTCTGCGTGAGACTGAGATCGATACCGCTCTTGCCTTCTGCTATGCCCGCCTGGACCAGCTTAGCGAGCTCGAGGACTTCCTGCGCGGCACCAACATTGCCAACGTTGAGGAGTCTGGTGACAAGGCCTACGGCGAGGGTCTCTACGAGGCTGCCAAGATTTTCTACTCTAGCATTTCCAACTGGGCCAAGCTCGCCACTACTCTCGTCCACCTTGGCGATTACCAGGCTGCTGTCGAGTCTGCTCGCAAGGCCAACAACATCAAGGTCTGGAAGGAGGTCCACCACGCCTGCGTCGAGAAAAGCGAGTTCCGTTTGGCGCAGATTTGTGGTCTCAACCTGATTGTCGATGCCGAAGAGTTGCAGAGCCTGGTCAAGCAGTACGAGCGCAACGGTCACTTCGATGAGCTCATCTCTCTGCTTGAGCAGGGTCTGGGTCTGGAGCGTGCTCACATGGGTATGTTCACGGAGCTCGGTATTGCTCTCTCCAAGTACCACCCCAATAAGCTCATGGAGCATCTCAACCTGTTTTGGTCTCGTTTGAACATGCCCAAGATGATCAAGGCCTGCGAGGAGGCGAACTTGTGGCCCGAGTTGGTTTTCTGCTACCAGCACTACGATGAGTTTGACAATGCTGCTCTGGCTATCATTGAGCGTGCCGAGAACTCGTGGGAGCACCAGCACTTCAAGGAGATTGTTGTCAAGGTAGCCAACCTGGAGATCTACTACCGCGCCATCAAGTTCTACATGGAGCAGCACCCATCTCTGTTGACTGATCTGCTTCAGGTCCTGACACCGCGTATCGACGTCAACCGTGTCGTCAAGATGTTCTCCAAGAACGACGATCTACCTCTGATTAAGCCGTTTCTGCTGAATGTCCAGCACCAGAACAAGCGCATTGTCAACGATGCCATCAACGATCTTCTGATTGAGGAGGAAGACTACAAGACTCTGCGCGACTCTGTGGAGAACTACGACAACTACGATGCTGTTGATCTGGCCAGCCGTCTGGAGAAGCACGACCTCATCTTCTTCCGCCAAATTGCTGCCAACATCTACCGGAAGAACAAGCGGTGGGAGAAGTCCATTGCCCTGTCCAAGCAGGACAAGTTGTTCAAGGATGCCATTGAGACTGCCGCTTTGTCTGGCAAGACTGGGATTGTCCAGGATCTGATTCGCTATGTAAGTTATCTGATGGAAACCATCACATGTTATTGTTGAACACCAAGCTAACAATATGTCTTTTTTAGTTTGTCGATATTGGCTCTCGTGAGTGCTATGTTGGAATGCTGTACGCTTGCTACGACTTGCTCCGCCCCGACTTCATCCTGGAGCTGTCTTGGCGCAACGGTCTGCACGACTTTACCATGCCTTACATGATCAATCTGCTTGCCCAGCAGACCAAAGAGCTGGCCGACCTCAAGGTGGACAACGAGGCCCGCAAGGCCAAAGAGGAGGAGTCCAAGCAGGAGGAGACGACAGGTCCGATTCTGGGCATGAACCGGTTGATGATTACGGCTGGTCCTACTGGTGGCATGGCGCCGGCTAACGGGTTCATGCCGCAGTCTACCGGCTACAGTAGTTTCTAAACCCCTATTATAGAGTTGGTATGATGACCATGGTATTGTTTCTTTTTTTGTATTGGATGATGGGATGGTTCATGGGCTTTATATTCTTGTTTTCTTATCTTCTTGGATATGTAAATTATATGTTTTTGTTTTAGATTGGACTAGTTGCGTGAGCATCAGAATGAATGTGCGTCATATTTTTAAGTCGCTTGAAAAAGATGAGTGGTGTCATGATACGATGATGGGGTGACGTTGGGGATCGAGTCATGTGATCATGTGACTTGCGACTAGGGTTTTTGATCCAAAATATGAGGGCATCCTCGTTTACAGTTTCGGGAAGAGGGGGGATTTGGTAGTCCGAGCCTGTTTTAGGGGCAAATAATTTAAACCGCGTAGGTAACTTTGACAATAGGATAAGCATCGACCTGTTAAGAATTTTTATAACTTGGTTAATTGTTTTGTTGATATTCATCATTTTAGTACCATTCTTTTTTTCTTTCATCTTTGTTTTACTGGAGTCAACTGTTGATCAACCACTAATGAAGAACATCATTTCCCTTCTTGGCGCGACGTTACACTTTTAAGTCACAAGTCTACATATATATACATATATTACATATTTACCAGGCGGGTCTCATACTATTGATACGAAGCTACATCAGCCGCTTGACCGTTTCTTTTTAGACATGTTGACCCGGCGGTCGTCGTTGGTGTTGGCGGTGTTGGCGGTGGTGTCGATATTGTTTTTGCTGAGCGGGGGCACCGGGAGGGCAGACGGGCCGGTGAAGGGGGATTTCTCGGTGTTGACTTTTGACAAGAGTGCGCTGGGGTTGGCGGAAGATGTTTTGATGGGTGGGTCGATTGCCCCAAAGCTTGGTAATGAAACGGCCAAGTAAGTTGTTTTTGTGGTGTACACGTACAATGTTCGAGTAGTTGTTCTAACAATGGGGCATATGATAGGGCGGAACTGGGCCGCGCCGCGTGGAAAGTCCTGCACACAATGGTCGCCCGCTTCCCCGAGAGGCCGACGCCGTCTGAACAGGAGGCGCTGCGCGCCTTCATCACACTGTTCTCCCGGCTGTACCCATGCGGCGAGTGCGCGGCGCACTTCCGGAAGCTACTGAAGAAATATCCGGTGCAGGTGAGCAGTCGGAATGCGGCAGTGGGCTGGGCGTGTTTTGCGCATAATGTGGTTAATGAGAGGTTGGGGAAGGAGATTTTCGATTGTGCGGCGGTGGATGATAAGTATGATTGTGGGTGTGCGGATAGTGATGCAGCGATGAGGGAGGGGAAGGATACGAGGTTAGAGTTGGATTGAGAAGGAGAGACGGGTATCTATCCGGGGGATAGGAGGGATCTGTGGTCTGGTGAGGCCGGGGGCAGACACGTTTTTTACATCTTGTTGTTTGAGGAATTATATTCTTAGCATAATTATACAATAAGCGTCTCGACACAGCAAGCTATGAATTTATCGGTCTCAACACTATTGCTATATCGAATACGCCTGATGACTCTTCACCTGTAATTTTATCTTAGGCGGTTCATTGGCTCTAGTCACGTGTAAAGGTAACCCTGCGATGGCTCCCAAGTGCCCTTTTAGGGTCTGATTTTGCACCCCTGCAACGCGTTAGCTAGAGCTGCCTGCAAGCAAGCAAGCCTTCCGTCATTGCTTCTTGAACTTAGGTGGGAGAGCTTTTGGTTGTCGATGTGGACAATTTGAAGCCTATGACATTGTTCTTTTTGTTCCTTTTTTTTAATTGTTGAATACTCTTGGAATTTCTTGTGTGTTTTTTGCTTCTAAGATTGACTTTGCAGAAA
This sequence comes from Ambrosiella beaveri, assembly GCA_030294605.1. NCBI lineage: Eukaryota > Fungi > Ascomycota > Sordariomycetes > Microascales > Ceratocystidaceae > Ambrosiella > Ambrosiella beaveri. Next base: position 64,287 of record JARQWA010000092.1, read on the forward strand.
TATACAAGATGGAGTTTGGAAACAGTGGTTTTATCAATGAAGGTTAGTGGCATGGTGGGGGAGGGGGGTTAATGAGGACGAGGACGAAGTGTGCTAACAAGTGTGTCGCAGATGGGATTCACGTTGATATGGATCGCCTGAAGAAGGGCGAAATCAAGTAAGTTGTCATGGAAGGGGAAAAGTTGATGCGCCTGGACTTTTGCTAACTGATGTTCTTGATAGCCTCGGTACTTCAATGTAAGTAGCAGACGCCGACGAAAACGATAACGACAAGAGACTTCGCACCACGATGAGATACTATGAGCTGGACGGTATTCGTCACGGGTGACTGCTGCGGGTGCAATTGATTAGTCAGGATTTTGGGGCTCAATGGGCACACGATCACCTGCCGAGTACCGAGTGCAAGCCCCGTTAGTTCCAGCTCATATATAGGCCCTCGACTGCGACATATACATTGGTTTTATAGAGATAACAAGACAAAACACACATTAACCCCATCTTAGTATGGCCATCACCTTCAAGGACGGTGTCATTCTCGGTACGTAATCACAAACACACCCCCCAAGCCAAATCCCCCGCTAACCCCTCCCGACCATCAGGCGCCGATTCCCGCACAACCACCGGAGCCTATATCGCCAACCGTGTCACCGACAAACTCACTCGAGTCCACGACACCATTTGGTGCTGCCGTTCCGGGTCGGCCGCCGATACCCAAGCGGTGGCGGATATTGTTCAGTACCATCTTGGCTTATATGCGGCGATGCATGGGAAGAACCCGATGACGCAGGTGGCGGCGTCAATCTTCCAAGAGATTACCTACGATAACAAGGATCAGCTGACGTAAGTTTGGGTGAATTTGAGCTTAGAGGGAGTATATGCCGCAGCTCGTGGAATTGTTTGCAGGGTGGAAATAACAACAAAAGGCTAACAGTAATTTGATCATAGGGCCGGTCTGATTATTGCGGGATGGGATGAGCAGCATGGTGGCCAGGTCTACTCAATTCCCCTCGGAGGTTCCCTGCATAAGCAGTCGTTCGCCATTGGTGGGTCGGGGTCGACGTACATTTACGGTTACACGGATGCAAACTGGAAGGAGAACATGGAGGAGGCGGAAGCAGTGGACTTTGTCAAAAACTCGCTGCGGGAGGCGATCAAGTGGGATGGGTCTAGTGGTGGCGTGATTCGGATGGTAGTGTTGACAAAGAAGGGGGCGGATAGACATTTGTATTTGCCGGATACTGACTACAAGGTGCGGCACATGTAGAGAAGGTTGAGGATGGGATATGATTGTTGCTTCTTGTTTTTCGATGCATTGGTAATGAAATGAAATTCACATGACTTTTTAATCTTTTTCTGTTTACATCTAGAATGTTTACAAACTCACAGATATCAGCGGTAGTGTGAGACACTTTTTGTCGTCGACCGATTTGTGGAATCTGGATCGGCATTCACCCTCACCGACGTTGGGTTGAGTGAGGCTATGGTTTCTTGGTTTCTCTCAGAGCAATAAAGTAATAGTGGGGCAATATGCATGTAGGGATGTAGGGTTTGGGTTTAGGTATGAGCGGGGGGAGAGAAACAAGGGGACAATGGGGAGAAGCCCGTAAGCTCGTGGGGAAAGGGATGATGGAGATTGGTTGGTTTTGGAAGGGAGGCAGGGGTGAGACAGGGAGGGGAAGGCTGGAGGCGGTGGGATGCTCAGCCTTGTGGTGAGGGGTGAGGCTGAGAGGAGAAGAGAAAAGAAGATTAGAAGATGAGAGGACGATGATGAAAATGGGAGATGTGTCAGTGAGTTTGTGATAATGTGTTTTCTAGAAAATGGGGTGACTGTTGACCAAGGCATGTGCGTATTATATTGTCATCGTGCATAAATGATATAAATATCCCTTCCAGACCAGACCAGACCAGACCAAACCAAACCAAACCAAACCAAAAATAACGTAAACTAAGTTCTCACCTCGCTAGCTGAAGTCTAGGTCTACGCCGCATCTGCCAGTGCCTGTGGTTTTTACTACTGCTTACCAGGCCCTATGGCAAAGCTTCAAAAAACTCAGCTCGATAGCAGCCAATGGGTCAGCCATGGAAGGGCAAAGGCGGAGTTGGGGGTGGGACCGGGGAGGGGCACGATGCAATGTGATGGATGATGCGGAGGATGAGGATGGGAATGGGAATGGATGGATGAGGGGTGATGATTTGGTGATTTTAATGATTTGAGTTTTTTTTTTGGATTTTGTGTCTTGTTGTTTTTTGTTTGTTTTGTAATAGGTGATTCTCTTGTTTTCTTGTGTCTGTTATTTTTGGTTTAAGCTTTTTGTGTTTTTTTTTGTTTACTTGTAAAAAGATTTTTAATATCTTTTTGTTAACTTGCAATTATTGTTTCTTTTGTTTAATTTATTCTTTTTTTTTCGATCATAATAAAGTAGAGTTTTCCGGAAGGGGAAATTGCAATTTTCATCATTTTTGAGACAAGGCTTGGGAATCGACGAGGTTTCCTGTTTGATTCGAGCCAGAAACAGCAAAAGCGGCGATCACGAGATTTTTTTCTTTTCTTTCTCTTTTCTCTCTCTGCACACACACACTCACACACTCACATACATACAAAGTGAAACATACGACAACAACAAAGCCAAAGAAAGACAATCAAAATCACAAACAAATTCTAATAAAATTATCAATACCAACGAAAAACCTCGTTACATGTCGCTTTTACCAAACAGCGGCCACAATTGATTTGAAGCAAAGAGAAGAAACAACAACGAGAGAACAAGCTTCGTTATGATTGTACAGTCGACATCGATTTTTGGTTTTCCTGGCTTGACGAATAAGACGACAACGACGACACCGACGGCAGCAACAACGATCTACAACGGGAACAGCAAGAGGGACTCTGGTAATTCGGACTGGGAAAGAGTCGGGGATCGCCGAGTTGAGAACAATAACAAAGACAGGACAGACAAGGAATTGTTGATAAACAAGAACAACAACAAAAAGAACTCAACTCCGACAACCATGACGATGCCAGCAAGAACAAACACCAACAAGTCAGACTCAAATTATCCTGCTCATCCTCTGCGGCCCCCCATCGACCACTCCGAAAGTACCTCTAGCTCCCACACAATTCGCCCCACATCTTCATTCTCCTCCGCCTCCGCGTCTTCCCCCGCCTATCCGTGCCCCCACCCGCTCTCGACACCCTCCGGATCTGCCAACCACGCCGACACCGTCTACAGCCCCGACAACCACGGGGTCTTTATCCGGAGACAATCGCAACAAACGTCTTCCTGCTTTTCTTCCGACGACAGCAACAGCTGTGGAGCAGCATCTTTGGTTAGTCCGGTAGATTCAGCGGTGAGCGTGGGGGCACAGAGCGTTGAGAGTCGGGGGACGGCGGGGAGCGGGGAGACGGAAGGCACGAGTTATTCAGGGCGAAACTCGGACGAGAAGCAGTATATTGAGCGGGAACAGCAGTATGAAGGAGCTGGCAATTCAGACTGCACGGAGACACAGGGACAACGATACGCAGACGCGGAAACGGATACGGACACAGACACTGAGACAAACACAGACATGGCTATGTCGACAACTCTCGACCCAGCACTTGCGACATCAGCCACTGTGGAGCCTCCCTTTTCATCATCCTCGCCGGACCTTCCACCGCCACCGCCGCCGCCATCCTTCACAACCATAAAAATTAAAGACCTCGCACACCTTGGCGGTCTCGTCAAGGCCGACCTTCTCACCGGGCATCCGACCACGCTGCCGACGCCGTCAACTACTCGCTACGATATCTCGGCGATGCCTGTCGAGGATGTCATTACCATGGTCGCGGGGCTTCTTAGCAAGATCACGGCGACCAATGATGAGCATCATGATCCGGCGGCGGTCATGCGGGGTGGCGTCGGCCGAAGTGTGCTAGCGTTCCACGGGAAGAATGTGCCGGCGATTAGCATTGCGAGTTACTTGGGTCGGGTGCATAGATATTGCCCAACGACATATGAGGTGTTTTTGAGTTTGTTGGTTTACTTTGACCGCATGACGGAGCGGGTGAATGAGGAAGGGGAGCCCGAGGTTGGGGCGGCAAAAGAGGGGACGGAGACGGAGACGGGGACGGGGACAGAGGTTAGCGCGGGGGAGGCCGGTACAGGGAAGGAAGACGGCAGACGGGAAGAGGAGGATGTGGATATGGACAGCGAGAGTGATATTGCGGATGATGACGATGACGAGGTCGATCATGGGCGGCATACCAAGGAGAGTTCAAGTGGGTCCACAGGAGGAGCAGCAAGCGGAAGGGGCGATGGCGGTGGGGGCTACTTTGTGGTGGACAGTTACAATATTCATCGGTTGATTATCGCCGGGGTGACTTGTGCGAGTAAATTCTTTTCCGATGTTTTCTACACAAACTCGCGATACGCCAAGGTAAGCTCTCTTGTTTTCCATCTTATCTCATCACAGAAAACAGTTTGTTGTAATTGTTTATATGCTAACATCAACAAGGTCGGCGGTCTCCCGCTCCCCGAACTCAACCACCTCGAGTTGCAATTCCTCATATTAAATGACTTCCGTCTTTTTATCCCCGCCGAAGACCTTGAGGCATACGCGACCATGTTGGTGGAGTTTTATGCGCGGGAGGTCGTGTCAGTGGAGGTGAATAGTGGGGCAGCGGGGTCGGGGTCGGGGGCGGCAGTGGTAGCGGTAGCGACGGGGACGACCAAGACTTGAGGGAAAGGTGGATGGAAGGGGGAGGGGAGGATATGTGTGCAGATAATAATGAGATAATGATTATGACTTTGTTTGATAGCTTTTTCTTTTTGTCTGTTGAATATTTGCCGTTTGCCATTCGGCTACTTTGTCATTCATTACATTACAAATTAACTATATATACATTTACTATGCATGGCTGTCTTGTCCATCAGTTGGTCACCCCTAAGAAAGAATCCCCTCCGACTCCAACACCAACGGCCCCCCACCCGGCCCACTCGCATCCAAACTCAACGTCACCAACCCCCGATCCACCACCACCTTCACCACCTCTCCCAGATTCTGATTGTCAATCTCGACAACCTCGGGCTCACTCACCGACCGGATCTCCACTGCTGGGTAGCTCAACGGCCCAGCCCGCAGCGGAATGAGCATTAGCGGAATGTTAAATTTGGGCGTCGTCAGGGTATCGGGGATGTACAAGGTGCCTTTTCGGTGGCCGCCGAGCAGATAGGTGTCGGGAGGGGTCGCCAGGTCGTAAGTGTAGATGTGTTTGTCTTCGGTGGAAGCTGGTTTGATCAGGAGGCCGTCATCTGCTGGGGGCTTCTCGGCCCACCGGCGGGTTGCGCGTAACATTAGAGTCGTTGGCAACGGGGTGTTGAGCGATGGGGTCATGGCGGGGGAACTCAGCGTTGCCGTGATAACGAGGGGCAAATGGGGAACGTCAACGGGGATATGGATGGTCTGTGGGGACCCGGGAGGAATAGGGAGGTGCGGGGTTGCAGCGATGAAAGCGGTGATGAAGGATAGAAGTTCTGATACTATGGAGCCGGGGAGGCCGGCACGCTCGGTGAGCTCGGTGGCCCAGTGGATACTTGATAGGAAGTTGGTGGGGAGATAGTCGAATAGCAAGGCCTTTTCAAGGTCGTAGATACCTAGTGCCGTGATGCTAAAGGCCGCAATCTCCCGGAGGAGCAGCGCATACTCGTGTAACGCTTCTGGCAACGTTGCCTCAATGGCCTTGATGAGGGCGCTGGACACATCATTCCTCACCAACGTATACCGCAACGTCAACGTCAAGGCCGCCATTCCCTCCGGCCTCGGCCGCGTGATCCGGTACAATATCGACGCCGGCTGCTTCATGAAGATGACGGTGGGATCCTTCGGGTCCGAAATGAGCCCTGCCGACTCCGCCTCGTACCCGCTGTTCTCATCACCCGTCAACTGACTCTCAAACAACCGGAGGGGCCCAGAATTAGCCGAAACAGTGAACCGGGAAAATAGCGCAGTATGCTTGAAGACATCCTGGACATTGACGCCGACAGTAAGACTGATGTCAACTGTCTTGCTGCGGGCGTAGGCATACGTGGTCGTCGCCGTGTTGTACGAAGACTCCAGACGGAGGATAATGGATGAGGCTGACTCTGTATCCAGCGTATACGGGAAGCGGATAACAATGTCCTTGTGTGCCGGGGCATCGGCAAAACGGAAGGTGCCACCCTCGGGCTTCTTGGCAAAGGCGACATCCGGCGTCAGGATCTTGGCTGCAGACGTTAGCAACCGCAATCCGCTGGTGGATGGCTTCACTGTGACTGAGACGGTTGTCAGCGTGTTCCATCCCGGCGAGATGGTCAGATCGAGGTGATTCGGCGCGTGAAGACGGGACTCTGGCGCGGCCGTAATGTCCAAGGAGAAGGCTGAGGTCCGCTGGAACAGCGTGATGTTGGGTGCGGTGAAGAGCGTAGACGGCGTATCGGGTGACAGAGAGGACAGGTCCCAAATCAACTGCAGCTTGCCCGAGGTGAGCACGAGGTGTTCGACTTTGTAAGGGCCGGGAATAGCAGCCTGGAACAAGCGGGTTAGTAAGGGTTAATTTCAAGCATGACATATCTACTTACACTTCCAGTAAACGACACCCGCGATCTCCCCACGTCGAGCACAGCCCCCTTGGCACTCAACACAATGGTCCGCGTGACCCCGCTCGTCGCCCCCATGCGCAACGTCGCCTTTTCAATCGGCAGCTCCTCCAGCAACAGACTCCGAAACACTAGGCTCAGCACAAACTGGTCGCTGCCGTCCACATACTCTACCGGCCCCGCGATCTCAGCTCCGCAAAAGAAGTCGGCCAGCGCAATCCGCTTGGGCGTCGAGAGCGTCTTGGACACAGCGATGACTTCGGCTACAAGTCCGGCCAACGGTGTCAGAGCTGACGCGGGGATCGGCGTCGTGGTTCCAGAGCTCGCGCGACTCGGCACTCCGGTATGGACACCACCAGTCCGGGCATCCTGTCGACACAGAGCTGCCTTGGTCAGCAGCTTCATGCCAATACGGACGAACTCTTCCTTGCGATTCAGGGCCTGGAGAGCCCGGGTGTACAGGACCAATAGTGTGAGCTCAACAGCACTCCATCCCCGATCACCAAAGAACTCGGTGGCCACCGCTAGGAATGGAGAGGCAGCCGTCGGGTCGTCGAGGAACATGTGTAGGACGCCAAGGTCGGCCATGTGTGACTGCACGGCCGAGTCGTAGCCGGCAATGGTGTAGTGGCGGAGGGCCTTATCGGTGAGGGTGGCGTAGAGCCGGTAGAAAGCAGATTTGGACGAGAGGGCAACAGCCAGCAGACGGCTTAGCGATGTCAGGTCCGTTGGGAAGCCACCAGAGGCCGGCTCACCAGACAACCACGTTGCCGACTTGGGGCTCGTGGGCGAACCTGTGTCCTTGGCATCATCCGACAGATCCACTTCTTCCATGTCATTGATCACTCCTTCCGCCTCAAACATGACACTCGGTGCCGCCGCCCAGCCGCTATCCCACCCTTTCTTCTGGCCAAGCTGCTCCAGGACATTCCGGCACAAGTTGTACAGCTCGGCCCTCCTCGCCGACAGATCGTCCAAGCCATTCTTCACCTGCTGTTTGTGAGCTGCTGCTGCCGCCGCTGCCATGGCTTCCTGTGTGGCCGGACCTGGAAATAGGCCGGGACTTGGTGGTGGTTTCCCGCTGTTCCCTGTAACGATAACTTTGAGGGAGGACCGGCGACGGGGCAGATCCGGGAGAGCCATGATGGAGTCGGTGGTCGGCGTGCTTGGCGTGGATGGAGGCGGGATCGGCAGGGCGGCGGTGCCAGTCTGGGCGAGAATCTGCTGGGCCACGGCAAAGGCAAAAGCGGACACCATGGTTTCGGTCACAGACAATAGGGCGGCATCCGGGACATAGTTGGTGTTGATATCTACAGGCTTGAAGGCGGCAATAATGTCGTCGCGCATAATGGACGAGATTACAGGAATGAAAGCCAGGGTCCTCCGGCAGATTTCGGCCAGCATAGCCAGGTTCTCGCTGTCGTCCTTGGGGTCCTTCGGGACGGTGGCAATGGTGAGTGGGACAACCCCGGGGGTGATGGCCTCCTGCATGCTGTGGAGCTTGGCCAACAGCTCCTCGCGCGTCGACAGTACGTTGCCGAGGCGGGATAGCAGGGCAATCTGTCGGGCAAAAATGTAGCAGCGGAAGTCAAACAGTGAGACGTTGTTGGCGAGGATGAGCTCGCGGTAACTCTTCTTGGTTGCGGAGATTGGCAGGTCCTGGTAGTCGCGGCGGGCCACTGAGAGGGCGCGCTTTCGTTTCTGGGCGGCCTCGTTGGCTTCCGGCTCGCCGGGCTCCATTGCCGAAAGACTGGCTAAGGCAGCTTCGGCCCGAGTCTTCAGCTCAGATGTAAACAGTAGCAGGCTCATCGTTCCGTTGGCGCCAGCATCGGCCACAACGGCGTCCAGGCCGGCGCTCAGTTCATCATAGCCGACTAGGGCATCCTCAACGAGGCCAACAGACTCAAAGCCGCGGGCCAGGCCCTCCTTTAGAATAAAAAAGGTATTAAAGTTCCAGCCGGCAAAGGCCCGCTGGCCGTCCTTCTCCTTGATGTCATCCTCGTAGAAATGCACGCGCGTGTCAAAGCTCGATAGGATCTGGTTCTTCACCTTGGCGATAAAGTCAGCCCACGCAGCCTCCACATCAGCCCGCGTCTCCACATATCCCGAGGGCACCGCCGGGACCACGCGGGGCAGCAGGTCGTACGGAACATCATTGACGCCGATGCGGATCTGGGCAACGCGGTCAACGGGCGACTTGCCGTTGAAGTCGCTGCGCATCTTCTCGAGCAGGGTCTCACGGCCGCCGCGCCACTTGACGACGGTGCGGTTCTCGTTGTCGCTAGAGCGGCTGGTCGTGCGCGGCTGCGTGGCGGCGACGGTGTTGGGGAGGACAACATGGACAATCAGCCACTCGGTGGCCTCGTGGCCTTCTTGCTTGGAGAGCTTGCGGGACGGCGGCTCCTTGGGCGTGTGGGTAGCCAGCCATGTCTTGACGAACGGGCGCACTTTGTCCTTGTAGACGTCTGGGTCATCGCAGCGGACGAAGAGGAGTTTGAGATACGGAGATTTGCGGAGGCCGGGGATCTGGTGGCGGCGAGATGGCGGGAGCGATGTGTGGTTGGATGGGGGCCGGTCTGAGGCTGATATGGCGGGTGTGGGCGTGGGGAGACTGGTGTGCTTGGCTGAGCCGGTGGTTGCGGCGGGCGTGAAGCCGTCGTCGGGGATCGGCGTGGATGTTGACGAGGAGAAGGAGGGGTTGTTGATGTCTTTGGGGGTTTCGCCCAAAGGAATCAGGTCAATGTGGAGGGTATTGATGGAGCGGATGGGGCCGGAGTGGGACTGCCAATTGAGGTGACGGAGGGGTAGTCGGGGCAGAAGATTCGGCGAGACTAGTTTGAAGACATCGTGGGGGTCTGAGTATTCGACTGTGGTTGCGGGCGGAAGGTTAGCTTTGCCGGTCGGTGGCTGTCAGAGCGAGACGCACCTGTGACTTTTGATGTGGAAAAGGGCTTTTCCACATTGGAGCTCTGCTCATTGGGCGGAGTATTTGACGTCATTGTTCCCCGTTGATGGAGGTGGGGTGGGTTTTTGGTGCGATGCGCCAGAGCTCCGGGAGCTTTCTCTTATCTTATCTTGTTGAAACTCCAGGGAATTGGACAATGGATTATCGTCATGCCAGCTGGCCTGTGGTATTGCACAGGTGGTGACAGCTGTAATATAGTGTCTAGGATTGGGAAGGAACAATGGATTGACAGGGTAAATTTGATAACGCGGTGGTATAAAGAGCAGGGTTTGGCCAGGGTTTCCCACATAGTAAAGGTTAATGACTAACGAAGTTTTCATCATGACGATATGAGTGAGACGGATGGTGACAGCCTCTACAGAGAGGCAGAGAATATCGAAACAGGTTTGCAGACAAGCACTTGTTCCAAAACTAAAGATAGCCCCCCCAAAATGCCCTGCTTGGAATCCGTCATCTATGAGAGGGGCCACCTCCAGGTCCTCGACCAGCTCAGACTGCCCCACGAAATCCATCACGATGACGTCAACAACTGCGAGGAGGCCTTTGACAGCATCCGCAGCATGAAGACCCGAGGTTTGTGTCTCACCAAACAGAGTGTCTTCTTGAAGCTCCTACTAAAATGTCTTTCTTGATGTAGGTGCTCCGGCCATTGCCATTGTGGCTGCGCTGGCCCTCGCCGTCGAACTCCACAACGGTGCCCTCGGTGAGTCTTGTTTCCTTTTGTTTCCTTTCTACTTCACTCACTAACACCCCATCCCAGCCACTGCCGCCACCACCTCTGCGGCCATCGACTACATCTCCTCTCGCCTCGCCTACCTCAAAGAATCCCGCCCTACCGCCGTCGACCTCTCCAATGCCATCACCGCCCTCAACGCCATCATCCGCTCCCCCGTCCTCGCTACTCCGACCGCCATCCAAACTGCCTTCATCGAACATGCCGAGCAAATCCTCGCCAAAGACCGCATCACCAACCGGGCCATTGGCTCCTTTGGCACCGAGTATCTCAAGAGTCTTGGGGCCTCCAAGGACAACAAGGTGTCGCTGTTAACCCATTGCAACACGGGGTCCCTGGCCACAGCTGGGCATGGGACGGCCCTTGGGATTATCCGGTCGGCGGAGGAGGAAGGGGTCCTTAAGTATGCCTTTTGCACCGAGACCCGCCCGTACAACCAGGGGTCCCGACTGACGGCCTTTGAGCTGTCGTTTGAGGGCATCCCGTCGACGCTCATCACGGACTCAATGGTCGCTGCCCTCTTCCAACGCCGCAAGGCCGAAATGAATATCGCTGCCGTCGTCGTCGGCGCCGACCGCGTTGTCCGTAACGGCGACACCGCGAACAAAATCGGCACGTACCAACTGGCCATCCTCGCCCGGCACCACGGCATCAAGTTCATCGTGGCGGCGCCAACGACCTCGATTGACCTGGAGACGGCCACGGGTGACGCTATTGTAGTGGAGGAGCGGAAGCGGGAGGAGCTGACGCAGGTTGCGGGAAAAGTCATCTTGGCGGATGGGAGTGTTGGGGAGGAGACGTACCGGGTGGCGACGGCGGACCAGCGGATTGGAGTGTGGAATCCGGCGTTTGATGTGACGCCGCATGAGTTGATTGATGTAGTGGTGACGGAACGGGGGATTGTTAGCAAGGGGGGGACGGGGGAGTTTGATTTTTCGGGCATTTTTGCGTCGTGAAATGGTAGGTGACCGGAGATGAGAAAAGAGAATAAAATATATGGGTTTTTTTTAAAGTTCAAGATATATCTAACACTGCTTTCGCCCCGCTAGTCCTTGTACCTGTCCACCACAAACTCCACAAGCTTCTGGTACCCCTCGACCGCCGCCTCCAGTTCTCCCACGGTAATTCCCTCGTCATCGCCATGCGCCACAAATATGCTCCCCGGCCCATACAAATAGTTGGTCTGCCCCACCTTCAAATGCGGCATATCAGTCCCGTAGTTCTCAATCGCCGTGGCAAACCCAGGGACATCACAATCACTCTCAACGTACCCGTATCCCTTTTGCGGACAGTCGAGCGTCAAGCCGGAGTCTGTCTCAGCCATGATTTTCAGAATGCGTTCCTTGACGATTTCCCCGCCGGTCTCCGCCGGGCCAATGGCCACGCGGACGCCCAAGCTCGCCGACGCCGCCGCCGGCACAACGTTGGACGCGACACCGCCGCTCAAAGTACCAATGTTCACGGTAGAATTCCCGTACTTTTCCGAACTGCCCAGATCCTCCGTCGCCACGCGGTACAGCGCTTTCACCAGGACTTCGGTAGCCGAGTGACCGAGCCACGGGTATCCCGAGTGGGCAGCCTTCCCAGTGGCATGCATAGTGCAGTAGAGACCCCCCTTGTGCCCGCAAGCGAGTTTCCCTTCGGTGGGCTCGCCGAAGATGGCGGCCTTGACGGGCCCGGAGAGCCCCGAAGAGCCGGTGAGCACGGCGGTGGTGAAGGCTTCCATGCCGTCGCCGTTGACTTCTTCGCCAACGACAAAGAGGAGGGTGACGGCAGCGGGGTCGAGGCCGGAATGGAGAAGCAGGTTGAGGGCAGTAACTTGGGCGGCTAGGGAGCCTTTGGCGTCGACAGTGCCGCGGCCGAGGATGCGGGAAGAGGTGGTGATGGGGGTGGAGGGGGTGACGGAATAGGGGATATAGGGGGGGACGGTGTCGAAATGGGTGGTGAGGAGAATGCGGCCGGTGGGCTGTTTGACGAAGCGGGGCCAGGCGAGGATGTTGAAGCGGGGGATGGCAGAAGAAGAGGAGGGGACGGGGATGGTGGAGGTGGTGTAGTTTAGGGAGGTGAGGAGATCGATTAGTTGGTGGCCAAGGTGGGTTTCGTTGTGGGAGGTGGAGGGGATGGTAACGAGGGATTTGTGGAGGGAGAGGAGGGCATCACGGTATGGGGGGGCGTGATTCGGGGAGGAAGAGGTCTGTTGGAGATGGGGGTTCCCGAGGGGAATCTGACCGGCAAGGGCCAAGGAGGCGGTGGCTAGTAGTAACAGAGTTGGCGACTTCATTATGAGAGGGGGATGTTGATAGAGGTTGAACAAAGTCGATGGCCGTGGCCTCGGATGACGATAAGCTTAAGGGTAATGACATAAGAGACGTGGGCCAGGATGTTGACCCCAACCACTCAGCTTAGTCAGCTATCAAGATTAGTCAGCTTGTATTGTCTAGGGTTTGTAAATAGTTTATAACCCTACAATTTGGCATTACAAAAATCTTGATTTTATTTGGACTTGTCCAAGGTTCGAAACTAATTGACAGTAACAGTCCAAGAGATCTACAGCGTACATAATTTGAACGAAAAAACAAAGTCTACGATGGGACATAAAGAGGAAGCGAGGCGCCGTGGGTGGGATATGAGACAAGAGTGTGGTGATCAGGATGGTGAATGTCTGGGTTTCGTGTTGAATAACTTGAGATTGAGTGCTTGGCTTGTTGATTTGGCCGATTTGGGGGGTTGTTGACAGAGATAGAGAGAAGGCAATGTTTAAGGAGGAAGCAATTTATTGTCTGGAGAATGGGACAAGATGGGGAGAGAGAGTAACAGCCGAAAAGAAAAAAACGGGGGAATTTAATAGTGTTGTCGATATTTGCCTCGGACATAAATCATTCATGTCACTTGTCGGGTATTAAGGGCCCTAGATAAGACACAGTAGGCTATGGGAAATTTTTGTTTTCATGTATATTGTATTAGAGATATGCTAACACATTATGAGATAGATCCAAGATCAATTGCTGAGCCACCCGGCTACTGACAGCGTCACGCGGGTACGATGGCGTGGATGGAGAGAGAGATGAAGATACTGTCTGGATCTCGGAGTCGAGTCGAATTTCCCGTTGGTGAAAGTGGTGGTAGTGTAAGGTAGGTAGCCGATGGGTTGTATCTATGGGGAACGAAGAAGAGAAAGAGAAAGAGACTACGTACATATGTACATAGTCAGTTACTCGGTGAGAGACAACTGCAGGTCGCCTATTGGGGGCAAGATTAGATCCGATCTACGATTACGAGTCGGCGGCCGGGGGTGGGCCAGAGAGTTGACAGACAGATATCATTTTTTACATAGAAGGAGCATTTACTAGGGTTGTAGTGGCTGTAATGTCTTGGATTCTAGCGATACATACACACATGGCATTTGCTTTTGTTTATCTGTGATTATTTATCCCGGAAATTTACAAATGTCAAAAGCTAAGTTCGTATCGAAAGCACAGGGTCAATATTGGTGCTGCTGAGGGACCAAGTGAGAATAAAAAGACTTCACAGACAGACTCCACCCAGTCCCGGCCGGATCCCGGCTGCTTGCCATCGTTGTCACTTGCCCTTGCCGCCCTGTACCGGACAAACACAAAACAAATTTTTCATTTGTTTTCTTTTCCTTCTTCTTCTTCTAGTCATAACAAATACCACTTTGCCTTCATCATCACCGCCGGCCGCCTGCATAGCCTCCATGGCCGGGGGTTATGGAACCCTTTGTGTGTAACCTTGTGTGTAACCCGACCCACCACTGACCCGGAAGCCACAGCTGAAAACCCAAGTCCATGCTTGTGGTTTGTAAGAGAGTGTGTGACAGAAAAGAAAAAAAGGAAACATATTTATGTAAACATAAGCATTTACTGCTGGGCCTAGCTGGGTATGATGAGGGTCCCACCCCGGAGAGACGCGGAGAGATCGGATGTATATACTCACATATGTTCATTGTCTCTATGTATGTGCCTCTGTATGTATGTGTGCGTCTAATAAAGAGTCGAGGAGAATTTACCGTACATCGAGGCCAGAAAAGTATAAAGACAAGACAGTCTCCAGACAGACTCGAGACTGAACATCTTACTCATTAACCACCAACTTTGTATTTATTCTTATTTTTATTTGTTTGTACCGTACTCTCTGTAAATATAGATATCTTATCCCCCTCCTCCTCTTTATACCATATTTTTTCTTTCCACTGCAACCACAACATTATCTTGTACATACATCTATCACATTCCTCGCCGACTCTTCCTCCTTTGTATATTTATCAACCAAACTCATCTCCTGCAAAATGCCCCCCGCCTCAGCTCTCTTCGCCAGTGCGTCCCCAAAACCACAATGTGCTCCTCCGACTCTGAATTCACCCCCTTTAGCACTCCAGCCGCCACTGTTGACGCAACCGAAAGTGACGAAAAGAACCTCGTGATCTCGGCAGAAACCGGCCCAGAGTATCCAGAGGGCCTTGTCCGCCTGACCATCCCACTCAGCCTGTGTTTCAGCGTCTTTCTCATGGCCCTTAATGAGTTCTCCCTTTCTCTCTCTTCTCCTCCCCAGATATTAACCAGCTGCTTCTCTCCCCCCCCGCCATCCCCTCCATCAACACCGCCTTCCACTCCCTCCCCTCCCTCTCCTGGTATGCCACTGCCTACCTTCTCACTACTTCGTCTCTAAAACTCCTTTTCGGCAAACTCTACACCCACTTCCCCCTCAAATTTGTCTACCTCACCATCATCTCCCTCTTCGAACTCGGCTCCCTCATCGCCGGCCGCGCCGGTATCTTCAGCGGGGATGGTGTACGCGAGGATGACGAGGGCCCCGCTGATGTCCGGCCCATGTACGCCGGATACATTGGCAGTGTCTGGGGCATCAACTCCCTCGCCGGCCCGCTGCTTGGCGGGCTCTTCGCCAACAAGCTCAGCTGACGCTGATGCTTCTGGATCAACCTGCCCATCGGACTTGTTACTATGGCCTTTCTGGTCGTCTTTCTCAAGAAGCCGAAACGGCCCCAGGAAGCTCAACGTCACACCATCTGGCACGTCATCGGCTTGCTGGATATCCCCAGGAACCTCCTCTTCATCCCCTTAGTTCTCACTCTCCTGCTCACCCTCGAGCAAGCCGGGCCCCGCCACCCCTGGATTTCCCCTTTGATCCTATCCCTCTTATCAGCCTTCGTTGTCTTCTTTGTCCTCTTCGTCCTCCTCCAGTTCCACCGCCAGGACACCGCCACCATCCCCGCGCCTCTTCACCCACCAGCCCGTCTGGTCCGCCGCCCTTTTCACCTTTATCCTCGGTGCCGCCTACGTCATCTTCGTCTATTATCTACCTGTCTTCTTCCAGTCCATCTTCAACGCCACCGCCCTTAAGTCTGGCCTCATGAACATGCCACTCCTCTTGATTGTCGTCTTCGTCTTCATCCTCGTCGGCATGGCTGTGACTCGCACCCACCGCTTTGCCCAGTTCATGGCCCTGTCTAGCCTATTCATGACTACCGGCTACGCTCTATTTCAGCTGTTGGATGTCGATTGTCCGACCGCGTTCTGGGTCACTGTTCAGTTGATTGCCGGGACCGGCATCGGTGCCGGCCTGCAGCTCCCTGTCATGGTCGTCCAGTTAGTGCTGCCCATTGCCGATGTCCCAACGGCGACAGCGACTATGGTCTTCCTGCAAACTATCGGCGGCGTCATTTTTGTCGTTGTGGGACAGAGTGTCTTTAGCCAGGTGCTCCGGAGCCAGATGGCCGCCGCCAGGCTCGGTCTAGATGTCGACAAGATTATCGATGTCGGCGCCACAGGCATCCACAGTCTTGGGCCGAACCGGGAGGAAGTCGGCGTCGTAGTAGCCAGTTATGCGAGCGGGCTCAAGTGGGTGTTTGGTGTGGCGGCGGTGACAGCTGGGGTGAGTTGTGTTGGGAGTTTCTGTTCTGAATGGCGGAGGATGAACGATCCGAAGCGGTCCAGAGATGGCTAAATAAGTTCAACGTGTTGAAAATCTGTCATTTTTTTGCCAGTTAGTGCAGTATAGCCTCGATGTAAATATCAATATCAATATATATACAAATCAAGAAACTGTATTACTGCCACAATTCGTACCCATTCGTCAAGCTGGACTCGTTGAACAATCCTAGCCCTCCCGACGAATACCACCCACTAACATCCGACTCCAGCTGCCTATCCAGTGACCCTTCCACCACTTCCACCGGAACATTATGCCTCCGGCCCTCCTCCACCCTCTTAATCTCCGCCTCCAGCCGCTGTGCCAGCTCCTCTCGCAAGCCCCCACCCGGCTCGTGCGTATTCCGCAACTTGTCCACATGCGTTCGCACCTGCTCCATATCCCCTTCCTCCTCGGCCCTACTTTCGACCCCTTGTAACACAATCAGTGCTGCCCATGTGATAATCACTAAGTCCCAGTTACTCCAGATGGCCTGGTCGTAGAAATGTAGACGGACTGCCGCCCGGGCTGACACGAGTAGCTCCTGTTGGTCCCCGGCCGACACTCCGGCGCCTGATGCCATAAACAAGCTACCGCGCGTCGCGTGGTAGATGGACAGCACAAATACCCGGTGCAATACATACTGCCGAAAGACCACCTTGCGGTCATGTCCACCATCCGGTGCCGCCGTAAACTCGCCCAGCCACTCGTCCAGCTGCCGCGCCCAGTCTCGAATCACCACCCGGTCCACAGCAGTAAATACACCTCTTCCCTCCTTTTGTCCACGCAGGATGCCCAACACTGTCGATAGCTCCCGGCCGTTGAAGTGGGTCAAGCCTGTGTGCATCATGCAACTCAGTCGGTACAAATGGTCGGCGTCGTCCATCTGCAACCGGGCAAACGGAGCTGTAATTGGCACTGATGGCGCCAATAGCAACAGGGAAGCATGCTCCAAATCAAGAATCTGTAAACCCGAATACAGACACCGCCATTCCGGCAGCCGCGATGACGTCCCCGGACAATGGTCCAACAACAATCTGTGTGCCAAACTCAACCACAGTCCCGTTTCTCCCGTCGCCGCCTCCCGCAGCACGCCTGCTAATAACAATGCCAAAACACTCTGAAACGCAGCTTCCTCCGTCGTCGGCCCCGGCAGCGCCGAGAGCCCCGGTGGCAGGCACAGATGGCTGATTGCCGTCGCTAGCAGCGTCAAGTATCCCTCAGATAAAGCAGCGAGCGCTGGGGCCCCGCGGACGGCGGAGCAGTAGAACATGGCGGCCAGCAGAAGTGGACACGGCGAACTGAAGGTCTGCTTGGATGGGAGAAAGTGGAGGCCGGGCATGGCTTCGTGGAAGGTAGTCCACAGGGCCATGAGAGTCCCTGGGCGGAGGAGGCCCGGAGGTAGATTTGCGGGGGCAACTTGTTGGAGCAAGTGGACGGCGGGGACCAGAGCGGGTGGGAGAACGCTGGTGGAGACTGGATCGGGAACCGGGGAAACAGATGAGGGGTCTGCGCTGGTGGTGGTGGCGGCGGCGGCATTGGTGGAATCTGGAGGATCCAGGAGGCCGAGATAAGATTCAATTCTTTTGATGCGGGCATCTAGAGATGAACTGATGGAAGCTTGGGAAGGGTTAATTAAGGAAGAAGAAGAACAAGATACCGAGGGCACGAGGAGAAGATTTTTGAGGTAGGAGGCCTGCCAAAGGTGATTGGTTAATAAGGTGGGTAAGTGGAGCCAGCGATAAAAAGGGAAGGAATTTACGTTGGCCCGGGGGACAAAGATGCACGGCACGTTTGCCTTGTCACAGCGGCGGCACGTGTTTCCGTGGTCTAGCCGGCATTTCATTTTTTGTCTCCGGCAGTTGACTGGCCAGGCAACGATGAAGGTCAGCCGATAGATGGGTGGAAAAGAGACCACTTCTACTTACGGCATGCTTTGCGGGCTTTGGAAAGGGGACTGCTGGGGGTTTCATCTGGGGATTGGTCGGCGACGGTCGGACCGGCGGTGGAGACTGTCTCAGGCATGGTGGAGGAGGCCAGAGGTGGTGACTGTATTAGAGGGAATATTAAGTATATGAGTTGAAGATAACACCCGGTGGCCGAACCGACTTATACAAGCCCAAATATGAGGGACTTGCTAGGTGGGAGCAACATAAAAGGTTCATGAACTACACGTAGTCGATATAAGAAGCCATTGTGAATATATAGCAACAAAGTTATATAAATTCATCCTGAATTAGCTTACACTGAGATTGGATAGCATAACTAGATCGTCGGCGTTTTATCTCATTGATATCCCGGAACCGACAGGGTTAGGGTCTGATCACCGAACCTATTCACGTGATCACATTGCCGATCATCACACTAATGAAAGAAGGCAACCCAACATCACCACATCCCTCCAAAATCAGTGTCAAACTCCGCTCTCCCCCATCAAAACCACTCCCAACTTACCCACAACTCACCAAATCTCACCTTTTCTCAAATCAACCACCACCACAAGCTCAATAAACCCCACCACAATGCTCTCCCCTATGCCCCTCGACTCTCCCCCCCTCACCCGCTCCCCCTCGCCCGCTTCCTCCCTCTCCCTCCCCTCGTCGCCTCCCGTCACCACCACCGTCGTCCACCTCTCCTCGCACATCCCTGACGATGACCCGCCGACCCGCGGGCGCACGTACCGCCGCCACGGCGCCCGAAACGGATTCTTCACCAACAGATCGAGAGATGCCAATGGAAATAATGGCAACGGGGTCGGGGGCTCTGCAGGGGAGGATACATCGAGTGATTCTGGGATTACGATCACGGACGAGGAGGATGACGATGATACAGAGCGGGAGATTTCGCCAAGGAGGTCCAAGGATACGATTAATAAGATTCTGAAGCAGGTTTACGTGTAAGTATCCTTTTTCTTTTTTTCTTTTCCTTGCTTCGCTCGCTGGTGTAGGGCCAAGATGATATATAGTGAGTGTTACTAACTGTTTTTGTTTTGTTTTTACAGCGACGTCGCCAAGTACCAAAGAATCGTCCAGGGCGACATTGCCGAGCTTGAGGCTTTGCAGGCCAAATATCACCAGTTGGACAGCAACAATCAGTTTTTGCAAAAGTACATCGGCGAGTTGATGGCCACGAGTAACATTACGGGAGCCCGGAAATGAGAGCCTGGACCGCACGGGTTTGTTTACTTTGTATGCTTTTTTTGTATTTAGTTTATTTTATTCCCTGGGTATTCATGTCATCAGTCTAATTACTATACACAAAAAAATCTAAATCCAAAAGACCCCAAAAATTATTTACCGCCTCTCTCGCTTCTTCCTCCCACCGCCACCGGCCCCCCGCTTCCCCTTTTTCTTGTCCTTCCGCGGTACCTCCACCGGCACTCCCTGCAAAAACCACTCCATAACCCCTACCATGAACTCATCAATATCCCCCATTACCCCGCCATCCGCATTCCGCTCCTTCGCCTCGCCACCAGCCTCCTCCATTGTCTCTGCCTCCAGTGCCACCGACTCGCTGACGCTCTTGCGCTCCGAGAAATCGCCCTCGTCTGCTGCAATCTCCCGCTCCACCGCCTTGGCCGCTGTGACATCTTCCTGATCTTCCACCTCGTCCAGCCGCCCGCCGCCCGTCTCTCCCGCCTGTCCCAGCACCCGGTCCATGGCTGCACTGGCCGCCGCAATCCCTTCCTCCAGGTCCGCCTCCGGATTCTCTTCGTCATCCTCCGCCTCCACCACCCTCCGTTTACCGCTGGCAACAAAGTAGTCGGTGGTAAAGGCACCATCCTGGATCACGACATCGTCGAGCATCTGCTTCTGCGACGCCTTGCGCAGGATGTTGGTCTCGATCGTGTGCTCCGAGACTAGCCGGTAAATGTGCACGTCACGCGTCTGCCCGATGCGGTGGCAGCGGTCCTGGCACTGTTTATCCATGGCCGGGTTCCAGTCCTGGTCGTAGAAGATTACCGTGTCGGCCCCCGTCAGGTTGATGCCGAGACCACCGGAGCGCGTCGACAGGATAAACACAAGGATGCGCTTGTCCGAATTGAACCGGTCCGTCAGCAACTGCCGCTGCTCCACTTTAGTTGCACCGTCCAGCCGCAAATACTTGTGCCCGTGGATGTTGAGGAACTGCTCGAGGATGTCGAGAACCCGCGTCATCTGCGTAAAGATGAGTGCCCGGTGACCGCCTGCCTGCAACCTGCGCAACAGCCGGTCAAGTGCCTGGAGCTTCCCGCAGTCGTATTGCAGCAGCCGCTTGTCCGGGAACTGAATGCTCAGCCGGATCCGCGCCTCATGCCACGGGTCCACCGGCGGCTCCGGCGGGATAAACGGGCTCCACCGCACTGGCTTGGACAACCGTAAGTCTTCGTTGCGGAACGCCTGGGCGCCTTTGATGCCGAGTAGCACGTCTGCTGGGTCCCGTGTGACCACCGCCGGCGTGACGCACGCGAACTTGGTAATGGTCAGTTCCATCTCAGCGCTGCGCTGGTTGATGTCCTTGACTGCACTCTTGAGCAGGAATGACTCGTTCTCAAACCATTCCATCACCTTGGCTGGCACCTTGGGCCGCGGTGCCCGTGGCCGACTCTCAGTACCCAGTGTTAGCAACGCAGTCACATCACGGCCCAGAATTGGCGTCCGTTGCCGCTGCATCGTGTTAAGGTAGACACAATGTTGCAGCTCCTCAAACCGCGAGAATCGTGCCGAGCCCTCGAGGTACCTTATCGCCGACTGAACTGTTGTCGGATCCATCGTGACCGGCGAGACCAGCTCCAATCGTTCCTTTTGCGCATCCCGCGCCTCCAACAGCTTGGCTGGAAGCCCGAGATCAAAGATGCGCGATGCATGGTATGCGCCCACAGCTCGGTCGCCAAGCTCGAGCTCGGCCGGCACCAGGTTGAGAAAGGACAGCGACACCATCTGCATCGGGTCCTTCTGGAGGAGCCGGTGCCGGACCAGGCCGCTGACAAACTGATAGCCGGCTGGCACTGACTGCGGCAGCCGCAGTGACGTCTGGATCGGGCGGTCGACAAATAGATCCGGGTGGTTGCACACCTTGCGCAGTTGCATCAGGCAGTTGATGATGCTCAGATAATTGCCGCCGGCCAGCGTTGCCCGCGTGTCACTGCGCGCCAGGAACCCGTCGTACAGCTCGCGCTGCCGCTTCGACAGCCGGCAATGCTCGACGTGCTCGTGCTTGGCCGGCATCTGCTTCTCCACGTCTGCCTTGAGCCGCCGCAGCAGGTACGGCCGCAACACCTTGTGCAGCTTCTGGATGATGGCCCGGCCCTCGTCATCCAGGTGCTCGCGGCCGCTCTCAAGAATCGTCGACTCGGGCTTGGCGAACCACAAGTGGAACTCATCCAGCCCCGCAAACCCGGGCATCGCGCTGACGGCGCCGGCACCCGACTCGACAGCCTCGGTGGCCGCCGGCATCAGAAAGTAGAGCAACGACCACAGCTCCGTCAGATTGTTCTGCAGCGGCGTGCCGGTGATCAGCAGCCGGGCTTGCGTATTGAAGCCCAGCAGTGTGCGCCACTTCATCGACTTAAAGTTCTTGATGTTGTGCGCCTCGTCCAGAATCAGATAGTGCCACCGCCGGCGCCGAAACACCTGATTGTCCTGCAGCACCAGCTGGTACGACGTGATGCACACATTCCACAACTCATCCTTGCTCCATCCAGCTCGCTTGCGCCGCCTCTCCTCGATGCTGCCATAGTACGCCATGATCTTGAACCCGGGGCACCACTTCTTGAACTCCATCTCCCAGTTGAGCATCACGCTCGTCGGCACCACCACCAGATGCGGACCCCAGATGCCATGGTGGCATGCGAGGTGCGCCAGCAGCGAGATGGTCTGGATCGTCTTGCCGAGGCCCATTTCATCGGCGAGGATTCCGTTGGTGTTGTTGGCGTAGAGGCCCGCAAGCCAGTCGAGTCCCTGGTGCTGGTATTCGCGGAGCGTGCCGCGGAGCAGGAACGGGATCTGGGTTTTGGGATCCATCGTCTCAGTAGTTGTCGTTATTGTTGGTACCGGAGAGGCCGACGTCGCTGAAGTATGAGCAACAGACAGGTGTTCCGAAGACGTGGCTTCGGCCGGAGCGACAGACTCGGCCAGACCTGGGGTAGCTTCCGGAGTTGGTGTGACCTTGCTTTCTTCGACAGTAAGGACAACCGAGTCGTCCGCCATGGCCACGTCTTCCGGCTCCGAAGCCGGGGCCGGGGCTGGGGAAGTGATTGGTTGGTCTGCTGGCTTGCTGTCGACGACGACCTTTTCCATCACATCAATCTCGGGAGTCTCCATGGAAACAGGCGGGGCAGTCTTGGGAGGTGACTTTGGCGACACGGTGTTAGAAGGTGCCGAAGCCTCCACTTCTTCCGTCTAGTCTCATAGTTAGCGAATCCATAACATACAATACACAGTCCGTTTTTGTAGTATAGACCCACCTTTTCTTGTTTCTCCTCCGCATCTCCGTCATTCGTTGGCGTGTAAGGCGCTGGTACCAGGCTGACCTCGTCATCCACTCCATCCACCATCATCGGCTCGGCTACATCCAAGTCTACCACTGCCGGAGTCCCTTCAGCCGTTGTAGTCTCAGCCGCCAGCATATATTCGGGTCTATCCAGAGTCTCGGCATCCGGAGTCTCAGTTTCCTCCTGCTTGATGGCCTTCAACTCCTTCTTTGAGAACAGCATGCTGACTAGGTCATGTGAAAACATGCCGTCATCTTTGTCACTACCCTCCTCTTCTTCGTCTCCTTCTTCCTCATCGTCTTCGTCATCCAGCTCCAAGCCCGTGTCTGACATTTCGGAAGAACCAAGATCATCGTCCATATCGACCGATTCATCTGTAGTTGACACATCATCGGCCTTGATGGCGATTTCGGCCTCGGGAATGTCGGGCGTGATGTCCGGAAGATTTTGATACTTGGCCTTGAGTTGTTCCGCCGACAGTTGCTCATCATTGACTTTGCCAGCATTAGCCTTGTCCTCGTCCTCGTCCGAAGACATGTGCTCTTCATTTTCGTTACCCCGCTCACTGTCCCCACTCTCGCCACTGTCCTCATCTCCACTCAGCAAACTGTCATCCGATGCTGCTGAGTCCGTCATCATATCCTCATCGTCTTCCCCCTCCAAATCCTCTTCCTCACTCCCTTCTCCACCCAGCGTATTCCGCCGCGCCTGCAATTGCGCCTCTGACTTGTTGACTGCCTCGTTCAACGCCTCCTTTACTCTCTTCTGCTCCGCCGCCTCCCATTCCGCCAATCGTCTCCTGTTGACCTCCGCCTTAACATTATCCCACATGCCTACTACCGCTCTCACCACCATTCGATACCGGGCAATGCTCATCTTCCTCACCTCCTCTGCAAGTTGTTCTTCTGACTTTGGCTGTCGCCTCAGCCACTGCTCGCGACACGCCTCGGCAAGCTTCTTGGCCGTCTGTCGATGCCGCACCTGCTCTGCGTTCATCAGCCTCCGGAGGTTCTGTGCCGCCTTGACTAAATGGTCATAATGAGCCCATTGTCTCGCCGGCGCATCACAGGCCTCTGGTATAAACACTGAACATCTCTCCTCCGTCAGAATTCCACCGTCCTCAAGTTCCCGCTCAATTCGTATAATCGCCAATGCCTCTCGCGTTGCTTGCTCATCGGACAAGTGATAGTTAATCTCCTCGTCCGGCCCGCTGCCAAAGCCACCTTGTGTCGTCGGGATTTTCCCAGCCGTTGCAAAGTATTCCTCCAGCGATGTCGCAAGCCGTGGCCGCAACGGAACTTGCAGTGGGTGGATCAGCGGCATCTCGGTGTACACCGTCTGAGTATTCCGTAGGCTCCTCCCCGTTATCCGAATCGTTCTCGTCGGCGGTGGCGCAGTAGACC
The DNA here is from genome assembly GCA_030294605.1 of Ambrosiella beaveri. Classification (NCBI taxonomy): domain Eukaryota; kingdom Fungi; phylum Ascomycota; class Sordariomycetes; order Microascales; family Ceratocystidaceae; genus Ambrosiella; species Ambrosiella beaveri. The sequence goes on from JARQWA010000092.1 coordinate 88,420, forward strand.
CTGTGGAATGTCGAGCAGTGCGGGTTCTGGTGGACTGTCTTGATGGTGCCGGTGCCGGTGTGGGCGATAGTGACAGCCGCCGTGATCGTGCGGAAGAAACTTCCTTTGTCTTGGTGGCCGACATGGTCTGAGGTGTCTCTGTCTTTACAGCCCGCCCCGATCGCCGTGAATACGTGACTGATGGCGTCCCATTGTACTTCAACGGCGCACTCTGTGACTCCGATCTTGATAGTCTCCGGGAAGCTGAAGCAGGCGCAGTCGGTTGTGGTGGTGCCGGTATCTCCACGGCCTTTTGCGACTGCACAATACTAATGCGCCCCGACTTGCGCCGGCCGTTTTCCAGGATTGTCGTCGGGCCGTCGGCGCCTGCAGATTTCCACGGTGGTGATTCTACTTTTCGTCTTCCTCCCGTCTTCGTGGGTGTCTTTGGCGGCGGTGGAGGAGCGGCAGTTTCCGCATCTATTAGGTTTGAGGCTGAGGGGGGTTGTGTTGCTGTTGTTATTGCTGTCGTCGAGGCATATTCTGGTTCTACACGGCGGCGTTTCGCGGGGCGGTTTGAGGCTTGCGCGGGTGATAGTGAACGGGGGATCGCAGCAGGGAGATCACTTATTGATATTTCAAATCCGGGCGGGGGCGTCGGTGTTCGTGGGCGGGTGTCGGACAGAGGAGAGAGTGGAGAGAGAGGCGATGAGGGTGAGGAGCTCATAGTTGGTGCCGGTAGTGTCGGGCCAGGTGTAATATTACTAAATTGTAGAAGAAAGATTATGTACGGATGTGGCAATGGCTGGTTACTGTGGAACAATCATTGGAAAGGCAAAGATCATTGCAAAAAATCATTGAAACAAGAAGCGTTGTGGTGTTGTTTTGCGGTGATATTCTTCGTCTGGTTGATGATTGCCAACATCCAAATGACAAGGCTGACCGGACAAAAATTGGTGGCACGGTCGCGAGTCGTGGGATTGTCAGCTTGGTAGCCTTGCATTTGGTGGGGCCAGGGTCATGGTACTTGTGAATAAGTGGTATTTTTTGGTGGGATGGCATGTACTCACGATTATGTAAGCGATGTATTGACCAATTGGAAATGTGGAGAGAAAGACGGAAGGGCAGGAACTTTGAAGCTATTGAGAATATCAACAGTCAGTCCCAAGAATCACTGAACTGATTATCCTGGTGCCGAGGAATTGTTTGCTTTTTGAACGCAATTGAATTTCTTGAACTAACTTAACCGGCCTCGGGACCCCCACCATTCAAAATGGCTCGCCTCCCCCGCCTCACTACCCAGGCCCTCCGCCTTCTCAAACCTACCACTCCCTATTATGTCCAAACCCGTACTTTCCTTCCTGGCGGTATGGCCAATATTGAGGAAATCCTCAAGGCATTCCCTCCTCCCGAACGCCTCACCGACCTTCAAGATCCCAACCAGGTATGTCCGCGCAAGTTGTTCCTCCAGTCCAAAGGACCACCCCACTATGATCCAAGATCCCGACGCTCCTACTCTCTGACCCGTAGACTAACGAACTATGAACTAGAACGGAGGATACATCAACCCGCCTGCAATCAAACGGCAGTTCCGCGACCCGTACGCCAAATGGGACGATCAGCAGGAGCGCCGCAACTTTGGCGAGCCTGTCCACGAAGACAATGACCTTTTGGGCATGTTCTCGACATACGAATACACATGGACGACTCCCTGGAACGCCGTGTTTCAATTGTCGTGTGCGGTTTCGTGCTTTGTGAGCATGTACTTTCTTTGCTCGTTCTTGTACCCAGAGCAGATTGCGTATCCGCGGGAGTTTCCGAACGACGGACTGAGGAGGGAACTAGGGGGTAGTGGAGGTATGCGGGCGAGAAAGGCAGGGGATCTGGAGCCGGAGATTTGAGTTTGAGCAGGACTACAGTACAGAAGAGCTACAAATTACAGACTGATAGCAACAGCAATAGACAAGTCAACAACAGATACACTATCCTTAACTGTAAAGTTACGGGTTAGCAGCCACATAATGACTACAGACCATAGAATGTCAGTGGATAGCCAGTAGGTTAGAATATTATAACTTGTCAATTTTTAAGGTTTCGACTGTATGTTTCGTGTCACGTGATTTGCATTGATATCCACCATGCTACGGCAGTTTAATGGCTACAGTCAATATTAACGGTCGCACTAACTGGTAAATCTAGTCCTTTCTTCCTACCCCTTCTTACCACTATGCAACCTAGTTCTCAACAATAGTCAGCTCCAGATAAGGCGTGCCCTCAAAGTCACAGGGCATCGTGTACGTAAAATTCCAGAACTCAAAGTCGCGAATTGGCTCGCTGGAGCCGCCGTAGCCACCGGCAAAGCTCAGCTCATAGGTCATATTGGCGTTTCCGTCAACGGTAACAGCGACTCCGGGTACATCCTCCCACCCCGAATACGTGACCTTGTCCACTGAGTTGGCCACGACCAGAGTAAAGATGGAGTCGGCAGTCCCATTGGTATACGTGAGCTTGAGCGTGTTGGGTGCCACGTCAACGTGGAGGGCCATCTCAGTTGAGTACAGCGACATGAAGAGAATCTCATCGCCATTTTTCCACTGCACGACGGCCGGGTTAAAGGAAGTCTGCGAGCGCGAGGGCCCGCCGATGACGTTCTCATTGAAGGACTCGGCGCCAATGGTCAGGTTCTGCGAGATCCAAGTGGTGATGTTACGCGGCTCGTAGTCGTACGGTGGATAATAGGTCGAAGCCTGAAACACGTGCTCGCCGCTAAAGGTCGCCAGCCCGTCGACGATGTCGACCGGGATCAGCGACTCATGGAAGCCGCCGAGCACGGCGAACAGCGGGGCATAGGCATAGTCGGCCATGTGTGACATGACCTCGGGCTTGGCAATCAGCGACGAGTTGTCCTTGCCAATGAGGATCCAGAACCACAGGGCCATGAGCGAAACGTAGCGGTTCATGTCGTAGCCGTAGGCGCGGTCCCACGGGCCGGCCATGTTCTTCATCTCGGGGTGCCACAGCTGGGCAATGGCCTTCCATGTCTCCTGCAGCATGCGCGGGCCGTTTTGCGCCATGACGGACGTCTCAGGCAGGTACTTGGACCACAGTAGCAGCCCGTACAGCGAGACGCCCGTGTACGTGCCCGAGTTGAACTCGGAGAGCGTGTTGTTGCGGCTGAAGAGGTCGATGATTTCCTGGGCGTACTTTTCGCCGCCGGCCGTCATGTTGCACTCCTTGAGGCGGCGGCCGACCCAGCCCGAGGCAAAGGCCCGCATGATGGACGGGTTGCTGTACGAGGGGTACAGGTTGTCGTCGTCGACGCCGCCGACGCGGTACTCGTCGCCCTTCGTAGCGTTGTACAGCGAGTCGAGTATGAGGGACTGCATGGTGTTGGAGATGAGGTGGGGGAACTCCTCGAGCATCATGATGAGGGTGGTGCCGACGAAGCCGCGCCAGTTGGGGTCCCAGGAGCCGTACATGGTGGCCGGGTAGTTGGGGGAGCTGACGGCGGGTTCCTCGGGTTCCTGCTGGTAGTCGCCATACCTTTCTGGGTGTCAGTCGATAGATTATTTTCAAGAGAGTGTATGTATCCAACTAACCATTGATCCTTGGGATCCTTGAACTGTCCTGAAATCACATTCTTGACAATCTTCTCCGCCTCCTGCACATCGGACCCGTTGTTCCGGGCTAGTAGCCCAAAGGCATACCACGCCGAGCTCCGGGTTTCGTGCCTCAAGGCCACTGCTGCGCTAAAGTCGTACAGATATCCAGACTTGAGGTCGTAGTAGTTGTCCATCCAGGCCATCGACTCGTTGAGCAGTTGCTGCGAGTTGGTTGACAAGTTGACGACGTAGCCGTGGGCTGCCGGGGCAAGCCTGAGGGTGACGAGCGGAATCAGGGACTGGGCGCGCATGATGGGTGGCAGTTGACAATGGTGATGATGAGGGTGATGCGTGACGGTGTCATGTTGTTGATCAGTGACAGCTTTGATGGCGAGATGCCCGAGTCTTTATATGTCTGCTACCGTCGCATCGTCCCAAGATAGATACCATGCAACTTCATCTTCCTGTCCTTGGCCGGACGCAACTACCACGATCCTCGGGCCCTTTGTTCAGTCCGTCAGTCAGTAACAAAGTCTTGATCAGTTTCAGGATCCGGTGATCTATTGCCTGGCCTCTAGCTATCGGAGGATTCAGTTCCTGCTAAAGATGACAGGGGCCTGGGGGATGGGATTGTGGTTATCTCCAAGAATGTGGATAACGACGATTTGGAGACAAGGTAAAGAAAAAAGGGCACATGATCTTGGAAAAAAGGAATTGTAGGTCAATAGTCGAGCGGTTTCTGGTTATGGATGAACGTGATATAGATGTCCGGACCGATTGGAGGTCGGAAGTCGGTGATTCATGATGAATATCCCGAATTGATAATTTGGAATTTGTATCTACGATCGAGAGACATTATCTCGAATCACCCTCAGGTCTCTGCACAGCCCATCAAGTCGGGCGAAAAAAGATCTGGTATCCCCAATATTCTGATATCGAAGTTCACTATAGTCCGTTTATCCTTTCTTTGATATCGACAAAGTGGCAAGTACTATCAAAGTGGTCCGGGCCGAAGATTACCGGGACAGAGCGTCATAGTACAGATGGACGACATGATGGCGCCCGCAAGCCGCAGGAAATAATTAGTGACAGACGAACAAGTGGGATCATTGTCAGAATGAAGCTTTGACGTTTGTGTGGGGGCAAAGACAAGCTATATTTTGTGGGTATGGGTAAAGTTACGTGCGATAAGAAAAAAAAAAGTGATGTATTTGTGTTGTCTATCAGTTGTAAAAGTGGCGATTTCGGGGCATGATTTTGATGTGATTTGGGCCGATGGCTACACAAGTGCTGTCAATTGAATTTACTAAATTTAGCTTTTTTTTTCTTGCTTCAATTTCAGAAGGGAAGAACTAGTTCTTGATCCCTCGTGGCAAATTTGTCCAATATGGGGAAGGGACCTCGAGATAATCAATGTTTATTTAGAGGAAGGAACCCCACGTGTAATTGTACTACCAAACAACTTAATGACAACGTCCGCCCTATCATCGCGGAACTGTCAGCCCAAAAAAAATCAAAGTAGAAAGTCTAGATCACTAATTGGCCTCTGGTAACCTGTGTCCTGATGTTCTATGCACACATCAATAAATCGGACGGACAAGAATCGAGTATTGGGCTGGTTCCTTTTCTGCCCAGAGAACTTGGAAGATCGCAACCAGCCGCGCTGGTGGAACATTGTCACGAGACTCTATCTCCCGGATCTTTGGAAATTACACGTTTTCACTACTCGTCAACTCCACAACAGCTTGAACCCTCGTCAAAATCAAAATCATCATGTGATCATTTCTATATCCTCTCTCTATCATGACAACCCGAGTCTCTATTTCTAACAACCACGCCAATCTTTCCCGACAACCCAACATCTCTTCACTCCATCTCAATCAGACCCGGCAATCCGGCCACTTTTGCCGCATTCCTGTTCCCCCGCAATTCCCTTTTTAGGACGGCGTGAACGATGAGATGGATTGCTGGAAAATAGATAGCAGTTAAGTTGAGACCCCTGCACAGAGGAAGACCTGTGCTTCGGGGTAACATGAGATGGGACCGAGGGGGAAAGTGTGTGTGTAAGATGATGGTTGTGAAGGAAAGCGAAATATATATATTTCGATAGGTTCGAGGTCATGATGATTTTATTTTTTTTCGTAGTCATTGCGTTTTCACCAAGTGGCTTTTTTCATTTTGACTTCAACAAGTGATACTCTACAAAGAGTCAAGAGAAACAAAACACAGCAATGGAAAAAGAATCAGATATCGCGGTGCGCTCTAGCTCCGAAGTCCACGATGTCAGCAACCTCGACGAACAGCGTCTGGCCCAAATGGGTGGGTCTCCTTCTGAATCTAGTCTTTCACCATCACCTCCACTAACCTCTCCTCTCCAGGCCACCAACAAGAACTCAAACGCCATTTTGGCACTCTGTCCCTCATCGGCCTTGCCTCCACAACCACCATCTCGTGGACCGGTCTTGGCCTCGGGCTGATTACGGAAGTCGGCGCCGGTGGGCCCGGGGCTGTAATTTACGGGTTTATCTTGGTGACGATTCTGCAATGTTTTTTGGGAGCGAGTTTGGCCGAATTTGTGAGTAGTTATCCGACAGCAGGCGGCATGTACCACTGGGTTGCCGCGGTGGCACCCAGGGGGATGGGTGGGACATTGTCTTTTTTGACTGGGTGGTTTAGCGTTTCTGGATGTAAGTGGTCACCGATGGAGATATATGTATATATCTCATGACATTGAACATATATCGTTAATCATCTTTATCAGGGATCTTCACTACAGCGTCGACAAACCTAATGTACGCTCAGCTCCTCATGGCCCTCGCGGCCCTTTGGCACGAAGACTACGTCATCAAAACTTGGCACACCTTCCTCGTCTTCCAAGTCCTCAACATCCTCACTTCCTCCGTCGTCATCTTCGGCAATCGCGCCATCCCTGCCCTGAACAAGTTCTCCCTCTTCTACCTGCAAATCGGTTGGCTGGTCGTGCTTGTAACTGTCGTAGCCTGCGCCCCGTCGCACCGGGACGCCAAGTTCGTCTTCCGCACCTGGATCAACAACACCGGCTGGGAAAGCAATGTCATCTGCTTCATCACCGGGCTCGTCAACCCACTATATTCCCTCGGTGGCCTCGACGGCATCACACACATCACTGAGGAGATGCCCAATCCGTCCCGGAACGCCCCGTTGGCCATCGCCACCGCCCTGGGAATTGCCTTTTGCACCGGGCTTACTTACCTTATCTCGCTCATGTACTCAATTCAGGACTTTGACGCGCTGTCGTCGACGAACACCGGGCTGCCGCTGACAGAGCTGTTCCACCAGGCAACGTCGTCTGTCGGCGGGGCGTTCGGGCTGACGCTTATCTTGTTTGTTGCCCTCGGGCCGTGTATGGTCTCTTCGCAGCTGTCGACGTCCCGGGTCGTGTGGGCGTTTGCCCGCAACAAGGCTATCCCGTGGTCCGGGTGGATATCAGTGGTCTCGAAGCGGTTCCAGATGCCGATGAATGCTCAGCTGGTGGTCTCGGCCATTGTGGCGGCGCTCGGCTGTCTGTATCTAGGGTCGTCTACGGCATTCAATTCGCTGCTAGGCACAGCGGTGACGATTAACAATATTGCGTACATGTTTCCAATTGTCACGAATGTGCTGACGGGGCGGATAAACATGCATAAGAGCGTCTTCCACATGAGGCCGGCCGTGGGCTTCTTTGTCAACGGGGTGACGATTGCATGGTTGGTGTTTGCGATTGTTTTTTTTTCGTTCCCGTATCTAAAGCCGGCGACGCCGCAGAATATGAATTATACGTGTGTGGTTATTGGTGGGTTGTCGCTGTTGATCTTTGGGTGGTGGGTCAAGGCGGGTAGATGTTATATGGAAGATATGAAGAAGGTCAAGGGGTGAGTATGGTCAGTAGTAGGGTTAATATGCACATGAATACGAGGGTTAGGTATTATATGGTGGTGTAGGAATTGACACCAAAATTTAATCAATTCAAATGAAACAAAAACCTACATTACTGTATACCCCATTGCATTTTATGTTTGTCTCGGGCTTCGCACCGGATAATTGATCCCGGTTTTGTAGAATGGCACGCCCTGTGAATGACTATCAAGTCAATATTGACATGCGTCAATAGTTTGGTCGGCAAAAATAGAAGTTGCCTGCGAAAACCTTCCGTACCAGGAAACTACTCGATTTCCTAATTAGGGTTTGTCATGGAAGTTGACTCCGCTTATCGTGAGCTGGCGCCGGTTCAACTCCGAGTTTCGTTTTTATTAAATGTCATATAACCACGCCAAATTTACTACTGAATGACTGGAACTCATCCTTGACATTATCGTCCTTCATCACATTCTCATTTAACTTGTCTCGTCCGCAGCCGTCATTCTACCAGAATGCCCCCACAGCACCACATCGTCAATCTCGAAGCCCCTAACTGTCCCAACCTCAAATTCACCTTCCCACACACCATTAAATACTATGAGTCCTCCACCGCTGTCGAGATCGGCTCCCGAATCAAAGATGCCACCATCGTCATCGCCTCCACCACGGCCATCCCCCCGGAAGCCCTGGCCGTGGCCCCCCACGTGAAAGCTGTCGTCATCACGGCCACTGGCATTGACTTTCTCGACCGGGAGCTCTTTGCCAAGCGGGGCATCACGGTGACAAACACGCCACAGAGCAATGTTGACGCCGTTGCCGAACACTTTCTGACGCTGTATTTCTCGTGCCGGCGCAAGGTGGTCGAGTCGCACAACTTCATTTTCGGCCCCGAGAAAAAGTGGCTGCAGGAGCGCATGACCATGGGCTTGTGGCAGCAAGGTCCGCCGCTCGGATGTGCGCAGGAAACGCTAGGAATCATCGGGTACGGCCATCTCGGCAAGAAGGTCGAGCACCTCGCCAAGGCCGTCGGCTTCAAACAGGTGCTTATTGCGGACCGGAAGGGGGCTGCCGCTGTCCGGGATGGCCGGACACCCTTTGACCAAGTGTTTCGGACCGCCACGACAATCGTTGTCTGCTGTCCCAAGGATGCCTCATCCATCAACATGATTGCCGCGGCCGAGTTTTCGGTGATGCGTCCTGATGCTCTCCTCATCAACGTTGCCCGCGGCGGCATCATCAACGAGGCTGATCTGGCTGCTGCTCTCAAGGAACGCCGGATATTCGGCGCCGGAGTCGACGTGTTTGATACGGAGCCGGCTGGCCGAGGAACGTCACCGCTGATGCCAACAGACGGGCAAGAGATTCCGGGACTGACAGTGACGGGGCACTCAGCGTGGTTTTCGGCAGGAACTTTGAAAAATCTGCATGAGATGGTGCAGAATGCGGTGGAAGGAGTGGTGGCGGGGCGGAACTTGATGGAGGACGAGGAGACGAGGAAGTTGGTGGTGGTCAATAAGGGAGAAATTATCCGGTGAGGCAGAGATTAGTACATATACAGACACATACATGTATAAACATAGCATTCATTATCAAGTCAAAACTCAACTACATAGGCTCCTCCTCAGTAACACTCTCTCCCTCAGACCTAAGTGTAGTACCGGAATCTCGGCGACTTCTCCCCCTCGGTCAGCTCACTCGTCGGCACATCCTGCGGCTGCAACCTGATTCCCTGCTCCTTATCCCTCCGCTGATTCTCCATCTTCATCCACGTGCCGAATCCGGCAATCCCGATAATGGCCACCACATTGCAGATGCACGTCAAGATGAGTGTCGGCGTATACTTGGGCGCATACTCGACGCGGAAGGTCGCTGCCGACATGATACCGGCAAAGTTCCCAATGCCGAGCAGCAACCCGGTGGTGGCGGCGCGGGAGGACTCGTTCATGTTGTTGTTGTTGTGCCATGTGTGGAAGAGGCACGAGGGAATGTAACTGCCCGAGGCCATCAGGAACATGGAGAAGTAGGCAACGGCCTTATTCTGCACGACATCAATGGCCAGGAGGATGACCATGCCGATGAGTGAGAGCAGCAGGGCAAAGACGAGGTGGTAGGAGCGCTCCTTGAAGTGGTCCGACGACTTGGCGACCGCGAGAAGCACGACGAAGCCGACGGCGTTCGGAGCCACCGTCCACAGGTTCGTCTTGACCGTGTTGTAACCGAGCCGCTGCACAATCTGCGGCAGGAAGTTGGACGTTGTCGCATATGCCACTGGATAGCAGAAGCCGGTGACGCACAAGACGACAAACTTCCAGTCCTTCCACGTCATGAAGCAGTCGTCCCAGCTGAACTTGGTCTCCACCTTGTTCGAGCTGTCCCGGAGCGCCCGGGCCTTGGCTGCTGCCTTTTCCTCGTCAGTCAGGAACCATGCTGTTGCCGGAGACGCCGGCAGCCACAGGAAGGACACGAAGCCGATGATTACTGTCAGGACTCCCTCGATCAGCATCAGCCACTGCCACCCGTGCAGCGCCGTGCCTTCAATCTGGAAGACACCATAGGAAATGAGTCCCGAGAAGGCCGCTGCCAGCAGCGCTGAGGCAAAGAAGAGCGCAATGCGGAAGCCAAGCTCGTCGCGGGTGTAGAACAGAGTAAAATAGAAGACCACGCCGGCAAAGAACCCCGCTTCGCAGGCGCCGAGAATCAGCCGCAGCACCAGCAGCCCCGCAAAGTTCTTGGCGGAAATCTGCACCGTGGCAATACCGCCCCACACCACCATCAGCGTCGGCAGGACAATGCGGGCCGAGAAGCGCTTAGTCAGCAGGTTGAGCGGGAGATCGAGGCCGCCAAAGGGGATGTAGAAGAGGAGGATGAGCAGCGAATACTCGTTTCCCTTGAAGTGGAGGTCAGTGTCCATGTCATCGGTTTTGGCGTTGCCGAGGTTGGAGCGGTCGACGGCGTTGAAGAAGTACATGACGGAAAGGAAGGGGAGGAGCCATGTGTCGAGTTTGCGGACTGTGGGTGATGTGAGTGGAAGGTTTTCTTATGGGGGATAAATATGGTTATGGCATACCGTAAGACCGCTCGGTGATGTGGTCAATGGCTATTATTTCGCCATTCTCGGAGGTGAGTGGGACATCCGGGGAGATGGTGGAGACGGGGTTCTTTTCGGGGTCAGAGTCCATGTGGGGCTGGTGGACACTATCACAAGATGACACTCGGGCTTCAGTAAAGTTTGGGATTATTAAAAGTTTCCTACTGCTTAGTTTTCCAATAACAAAAAAACGTGTCTCAGCTACAAATTAAAATTAACATAAAATATTTAAGGCGAGTCTCCGCGGTCTTTTATGCTACGGGAAACACATATCGTACTGCTGGCCGGCTCGTTGCCGATTGATAACAGCCGTGCTATCATGGCCATATTTGTTTGTGTGTAAAGTGCCACCAGAGATAGAGCGCAATAGAGTGATCCATTATCTTGAGATAAAACCACGGACAATCGCAGATCTATTGCTACATTCCGCCGCCCTTGTCACACAATGCTCTATCACACGGATAACCGGGCCTATGACAGTTCAACCATTCACAGATGCCATGAGATTGAATAAATATGAGAGATTCAGCTTGTTCTCATATTATCCAGGACACCAAATTCAACCCATCTCAAACAATGTGTAAAGCCCTCCGCATGTCGCTCTTTCCCGATATCAACTGGCCCCCCGCATCGAATGCCGCCCCACCTTCCCTATCTCCCAACTTACACATCTGTCCCACTTTTCCTGTTTGTTCTCCACGTTCCACGCTCCACTCCAAATCCTTCTTCCCAAAGTGGAAGGATCCCTCCGTCCCAATAACAGACAATATCCTTGTTGTGCTGACTAAGGAGCATCTTGCCGCTGATTGGCCAGGAGGGCCGGTCTCCAACTGTGCCTTTGTAGGATGAAGAGGAACGGGTTTTGTTTTTGTGAAAAAGGAAAGCTTTCCCAGGAAGCAACAATACGGAAGTGAGACTTTGGGAAGATATCCCGATTTTGAATTTTTGTTTGTAGTTAATATCGAATTGGTTTTTTTTCGAAGTAGTGTTTTGTAAGCTTTGCATGTCTTATCTCTTCCCGTCTTTTGTAACTTGTTTTGCATGACAATTTTTTCCCCCTATATTTTGTTAATCGGTTCAACTACGGGCGCTGTTACAACCAAAAAAAAAAAAACAAAAAGAGGCTTTGTTGAAATTTACGTTTTGGGAACAACATACAATTTGATAGGCCAGACATTCCCAAAGTCCCGCCCCCAAGTAAAGACAAACCGAAGGTGAACTGAATCTCTTGCCACCCAATAGTCTTTGATTTTAACAAGGAAATTACGCTTGCTGCCACTGCTGCTGTTTGTCTCACAGTGCGGAAATATCAATACAAGTACATCCCACCCCTGCCCGTCCAATCCGGATGCTCCCTCCCGCCATCCCCGGGCCCCCCGAACACCCTCTCGGCTTCCTCTATCTTCCACACCCATCCAACCCAAATTCCCCAATATCTCCCACTTCCATTACTCCCACCGGCACTACGGTGACTTCTCCGTCTACGGAGTCGGCTCCTTCCGTTAACAAAACACCGGGAAAGAAGAAAGGGAAAAATGGCAAGACCCCCCGGATAAGATCCTTTGGCGGTTGCTTTACCTGTCGGGCCCGCAAAGTGAAATGCGATGAGCGGCATCCGGAGTGTTGTCAGTGTGAGAGGTCAGGATTGGTATGTGCGGGGTACGAGGCAAAGATTCGGTTTATCTTGTATGGGAAGAATGGGACAGTATTGGCCGGGCAGGGCGGACACGACGGGGGCCATGGTAGGAGGATATTGTTTACAGGTGAGTCTCTATATGTTCCTGTAGTGAAGGGAGTGAAACCAGGAATCTGCATAGTGTCAAGATGCACGATCCACCACTTTGTTCCTCGGCGTCATTTTTCCCCAGAGAAAACAAGAAATTATATTGAGTATAAATATATGCTGACTAACAAAATAAAGAGGATCAACGGCAACGCATGTCGGAAGATATGAAAAAGGCCGTCCGGAATGTAGACTTGGACACATTATTGAATACTCTCGAGGTCAACCAAGAGGAAACCGGCTCCGGGAAAGAAGTCAACGGGCCGTTCTCCGTCTTCGACGCCACGGAGCCGAAAGTCAACCACTCCTTCACATCACACTATGAACAACCGGAACCACCTAGACCAACAAAAAATATGGGCGATAGAGTCCCACTAGAGCCAGTAATTCATACTGAACTCCCCGATCTATCCCCCTCTGAGCCCCTTATTCTCGGCACCGACACCATGCTCATCGACCTCGGCCAAGCCCTTGCCCACTCTCCCCGTACGTCTCACGCAACCGTCAGCATCTCCATGCCCCATTCCATGTACTCCTGGCCTGACACAGGCCTCCTCAATCTGCAAAACATCCAATTCCCGACAGACTTGTTACAGATTGACGGGACAGCATCCACTCCAATGCAGACAGTCAGCAGTAGTTTCCCGGTAGATAACATGTTTCATCTGACGCGGCCACTGTCGCCGTTGGCTGCTCCCGTGTTCGACACGTTGCCGTCATTGGGCTCGTCGATTCACATGCATTCACACTTTTTGCTGGACCATTACAAGTCACAGATGGGCAAGTTGTTCTCGCCGTTGCGGGCCCGGAAGCCACCATGGAGCATTATGCATTTCCCACGGGCATTGACAGCGTTATCAGAGTTGTCCGTGTTCAAGACGTTGAATCATGCACATATGAGCTTGCTGTATGCCGTTCTGGCCGTAAGTGCCTTTAACTGGGACAATATCCATTGTAGTGAGGCTGGAACTACGACATATTGGCGGCAGGTTGGGGACTCGTTCCGGCTTGGCGCTAAGCGGGAACTGGAACTGGCTGGAGAGTGGGAAATGATTGGGGAAAAGTCGGCAAAGTACAAAGATATTCTCATGGCCATCCTGACCATGGTTACTATCTCGGTCGTCAGTGGCCAGCAAGACGAGGCTCGGTCGTTTATCTTGAGCGCTGAGCTGTTCATATGTGTGCGGGGCATCCAGAAGCCAAGGAAGTCGCGCAAGATCAAGCTTCTACATTGCATCTATCTGTATATCCGCGTCATCGAGGAGAGCACCTATGCATACCCTCTGGAACGGCAACCGGCGGGGAATCTCTCAGTTCCACTACGCCGCATGTTGTTCCCGTCATTGCGGACCAACAGTCTGTGTGTGGGCCGCAACATTGACCAGCAATGCAGCACCAACTTTGAGCATGGCCTGTTCCGAGATGCAGCAAGCACCGGCGGAGATGGCGACAGTGATCCGCGATTCTTTGTCGAGATCTACGGGATTCCCCACCAGATACTGTCCTTCATCTCGCGGGCCACCTTCCTGGCGAACGAGATCAACATGCTGCGTCGACGGGACCCCGAGGCCACGATGACGTTCAATCTCGAGGCCTCATGTCGCCAGCTCGAAGACGAGCTTTGCAGCTGGAAGTACCACGGCATGTCACTCGAAGGCGACGAAGACGACCCCTTGGGCTCCTTTGCCAATCAGACCATCATGCCCCATCTCGTTCGCGCCTTCCACTGCGCCACGCTCATCTTCTTTTACCGGCGTGTCCGCGAGGTCCACCCGTTCATCCTGCAGCATCTCGTCCAGCAAGCCATTGAGTCTCTTGAGGGCTACGATCAGGAGCAGCGCAACTTTATGACGGTCAACTGCAGTGTGGCGTGGCCGGGCTTTATTGCCGGGGCCGAGGCTATGGATGGGGCATTGCAGGAGCGCTATCTCAAGCAGTTGGAGGCGGATGCGGTGACGAGCGGTATGATGAATTTTAGTACGTCGGCGGCAGTGCTGAGGGAGTTTTGGAGGTTTAAGCGGGAAGAGGGAGGGCCGACGTATCAGTGGATTGACTTTGTACGGATGCGGCAGATCTCGCTTGTGTTGACGTGAGGGTGGAGTGAAACGAAATGGTGGATAGACTGGGTGCATAGATCTCAAAGGTTATCATCACATGTCTTGGCTTTGAGCTGTAATTCTGACGCAATGTCGACTAAGTGTGAAATAATGTGTTAAACTGTTTACTTATTGCTAAAATAGTGACTAGTTCATAAAGTCATAGCTATAAAACATGTCTCAAAATATTAAAACTCGCATACAAGTCTCCCAATCAAAGACCAGCCATCTTCAGTTCTTGAACAAACCCCCCGACAACCCCTCCTCCACCTCATACTCCCCCTGGAACTCCGTGTATAAACTGTCCGGACTCGATGTCATCTTGAACGTGTACTGCGCCACATCATCCGCAATAATCTTCTTCGGAATCCCGTTCGCTGCCGCCGCCTCCACAAGCAACTGCACCTGGCAACTCTTTTCAAACAATGTAAATAGATACGCCGCCTCGTCCACCGTCTGGCCCACAGTTAACAGGCCATGGTTCGACAACATCAGAATCTTCCCCTCGGGGCCCAGTGCATTAGCGAGATTCTTGCCTTCCTCGTCATTGAAGACGACGCCGCCAAAGTCTTGGTACACAGCCTGGGCCTTGCCGTAGAAGATGCAGGCGTCTTGGTTGATCATTTCGAGCGGCCGGCCAAACGCCGACCACGCCTTGCCGTAGACAGTATGAGCATGGGCCGCCGCGTTCACGTCAGGACGAGCCTTGTGCAGCGCCGAGTGTATAAGGAACCCCGCTGCGTTTGCAGGCCGCGAGGTATTGCCGCCGATAGCGACACCATCGTAGTTGACGAGAATCATGTCGCTAGCCTTGATGAGGGACCATGGGCGGCCGAGTGGATTTGTCCAGAATACGTGCGTGTGCTCCGGATCACGGACAGAGATGTGTCCTGCGAGGCCCTCTTGGTATCCGAGGCGAGCAAACACACGGAAGGCACAGGCCATATGCTCGAGAATGTGCTGGCGGTGCGATTGGAACGAAATGAACTTGGGAATGCCTGGGAGCGTGACGCCCTGGGAAAGGGCCTGCAGCGGGGTGAGGTCATCTTTGCCGTGGGGCTTGTGCTTCTTGGTGATGACCTCAGTCGATGAGGGCAGAGAGGCATTGTCAAGTTCAATGGCGGGAGCCATGGTGAATGTGTGTAGTGTGGATGTGGTGATGAATGCTATTGAAACTGTAATTGGCGAAATGAAATAGAGTGGTTGTTGTGTGAATTAAATGAGTAACTACCTAAATGACATTGAGATCAATGTGAGCGACCAGTACATATAAATAGACTTTTAGATCCTGCGATACAATGGAGTTGCAATTTATGTAACAGTTGGAGAACCTTAAAGCAAGTAAAACATAGTTAACGAATGATTTTCTGAATACTCTTCCAATAACTAAAGATATTCTATTCTTTGTAAACACAAGATTATCCACCCTGTTAGTTGCTATCCTCTTTCTACTTCGCCCGCCATCAATCTTTTTATCTATTCGGCAACTGATATCTCAATTGGCAAGAGCCAACTGATAAGATCAATCCCTTGTGGTTCAATTGCTGTTTTCGGCGAAACTTGCACTTTTCGAAAAAATACGGGTTCGTGGACTTGTGACACCGCCAGGTACTAAAAACGAGGGTTTATCATGATGTAACTCTAATTTTGACCAGACTACGGTGCACTTGTGACACCAGAATGCAGAAGAATAGGGGAACAACATTTCTAAGTAGAAACAGACGGATGTAATAGGGTTAGGGTTAGGGTTAGGGTTAGGGTTAGGGTTAGGGTTAGGGTTAGGG